>VWZN01006240.1:0-13785 GCA_013396955.1 Regulus satrapa
GTGCTCCTGAATGATTATAGACCCTATATGAATTATTAATATAATAAAGCTTAGTTTTGAATACAAGCTCCGATCCCACCTGTCAACAATTTACACATGATACAGTTCATGATTTTATAGAACAATGAGAGATTTCTCATTCCATACTTTCCTCCTCAGATCTAGAGTTAAATTAAACAAGCCTTTTTGCAGATTAAAATAGCAAATGAATGGAAGAGGGGCCATCAGAATCACTAAGTACTAGTATCAGTATGGTTATCCTTAAAATACTCTCACCCTGATAATATCACAAATCTGGATACATTCTCCCCAAATATCTAGTTCCAAGGTGCATTCACAAAACAAACAAACAAAAAAACCCATCCCCAAACTGAACAAGCTTTTTATGATGCAGTTGAGTTGATTTGACTTTAATACAAAAAGGTAGAAAAAAAAAAACTTTGATGATTTAAAACAGCTCCACAATTAAAAAAATAAAATTCATTCTGGCACATGAAGGCCCAGAACATGCCCTTGCTCCCTTATCAGAAGCATATATAGTGGCAGCAGTAATTATTATGTATTATTCACCCGCAAAGATAGCTTTGTTCAAGTGAACGTGCTGTGTGCTCTGTACTTTTGTTTTCCCTTGGGAAAGGTATGTATGGCATATATAACATTCATATTTGGATACAGACCCTGACAACTCTGCCCAGGCCTTCTGATAAAGATTTTAACAAAACAGTGCAGTCAGTACACTGGCTGTATTAGAACAGATTCAACGGAAATAACTTCTGTAGCCAAAAGGAGAAAAAAGCAACCCAAAACCCACAACAGAACAGAAACTTTTCAAGTTCACTACTAATATTTCCTTAATTCCTTTTAAAGTACATTATTGTTTGCTGACATCTTTATCTGGTCATCAAGTAGTTACCTGTATTCCAGCTGTTCATGCTTTTCTGACCTCAACAAGTCATCTTAAAGAAGTCAGTATGTCAAAATAAGAAATAAGGTTAGAATGGCTTAAGAAAAAAAATACATCTATAGTATTAGCTTTGTATCTGAATTGCCACAGGGCTACTTTTAAGTTACAGCAATAACTAAAACCAATGAAATACCACAAAAAGTATTTCTTTCTGTACATTATTTTTATTATTTACATAATACAGCAGAGCATAGATGCTGGATAGTGTGATTATGCGCAATACCTAAGTATGAACTATCTGTACATGCCTGCATATTTGATAATTAATTTGAAAGAACTAATTTAAGCAAAAGCTTTATTTTTTAACAGTGAACTAAAAAGCCAAGATTGAACACTGCAATAAAAAACATAAGTAGCATCTTGTGTACATACACATGAGGAGGCATTACTACACTAGTCTACACTATACTCGATAATATAAAAAACCACCACAACTTTTACACATCACAAAACCCCCTTCCATTTTAACACAGAAATTATATTACCAGACAAGCATCAGTGAAGAATACTGCCTTTTCTAGAGTTGTTACTGTACAATGCCTTAGATAATGCAGCCCATGCAATACACCCAAGAACACTACAGTCCTACACCCAAACACAATTAAAAATTATAAAGCAGCCTCCCAAGAGTGGTTCCATGCTCCTACTTAAGTCTATGGGAGTTATGTTGGGTATGATTCTCATACACAACAATTGTTACATTTAAAACTTTTTTTTTAACTGAAANTGAACTATACTGTCCTTTCTAGTTATTATACAAAGCTGTAGATAACAGAACCCATGCAATACACCCAAGAACACTACAGTCCTACACCCAAACACAATTAAAAATTATAAAGCAGCCTCCCAAGAGTGGTTCCATGCTCCTACTTAAGTCTATGGGAGTTATGTTGGGTATGATTCTCATACACAACAATTGTTACATTTAAAACTTTTTTTTTAACTGAAATAGCTCCTAATAGTCTTTTGAACCCAGAACGTGCTGAATTTAAGAAGCACATGAATAATAAACTGCTCAAATACTTCTGCAACTTACACAGATGCACGTGTCACTTGATAGAGTTGCTGGGGTATGTCTAAAAATCCCACCCATAGCCTTTGTTTTTTAAGTCAATCTTAGCACAATATTGTGCTACACGTTATTAGCTATGCAAGGAAAAGCAGACAACTGCTGCAGGACAGTTCTTAAGTTTCTAACAGGACATTTCCTTTGGGAAATTATTATATTTTTCATTATTTTAAAGTTAATGATATTTGTTCTAAAATAGTTTTCTTCTCATACATATCTGATATTTTTCCATTTTTCTCATTGCAATTGCTAAATGACTTTTTATTAAATATGGCACCAACACTCATCTTACTGGATGGTAGAGCCCTCTACATGTCTTATATTCTGCTGGAACACAATGGAGCATGGAAACTAAAAGCAGAATAAGATTTTAAATGGATAGAAGTAGACCATCAGCCTTTCTGACATATCCTTCTCCCAAACAGGCACAGTCTTTGGCTAGTAATAAACACCTTGAACATCTCAAAAGGCAGATCTACTGCAAACATGAAGTAAACATATGTTTAGCACATGTGAACTAGAGCCTGTCTTCTGTGCATGTGTATTCCTGTGCAGGTTCTAGGCATCCAATCATATTCTGAGGAGAGCATATACATTTTCAAGGACTGTATCTATCCAATTCTGCCTGAAACAAACACCCAAACATTGTGAAAAAACATTAGGATAGACAAGGTTAAAATTAAAACTTTGGAGAAAAAAGGAGAAAATGGCCATGCATTTGCTCTTTAATGCTCTCATAGGGCATATTAAAATAAAATAAAAAAAAAGTCAGTCTTTTCACAAATAGACTAGTTTATATTCTCTGGATCTTTTCAGCCACCACAACTGGATTCTCTTTCCTGATTTTTGCTGCAGCTTCTGCTTTGTAATCATATGGACAGTTATGCTTGTCAGAATAACGATGAAGTCCACAAAATAAGTTTCCACATCGACAATCAAACCCTGTATAAAGAAAAGCAACATCACTAGGAAGCTTCAGACTTAAGAAAGCTATAAATTAAGGGCTTAGCCAGTTCAAAGGGGGTACTGTGCATTTTCTGTATCAAACAGATAAGGTAGAATGAATATTTTCAAATATCAGCTCTATTAAGGGACCTAACATTATGGATTTTGTGACAGCAAGCAAAAGTTTAATGCCTAGAGATTTCAAAAAAATTAATCTAGTAAGAGGTAACTAATAATATAAATCTATTCAATACTGACAAAGTACTATCATACCCGTAAGGCCAACCTTCTTTCTGCATGTGAAACATCTGTTCTTCTTTGGTTTAGGCAGTTCAGAAGCTTTCTCTTCACTCTGTGAAGTACTAGGTTGAGAAACTGATGGGCTTGGTTGAGTAACAACTGCTAAAGCAAGCAAAATAAATAAAGGTTATTTTCTTCCTTTTCTTAACTTCACTAGCATGTTTGCCTTTATTAACAGTAAATTCCCCTCTACTAAGACCCTGAAGTTTATTAACTGAAGTGGTAAGTAGAATAGGTATTCTATTAACTTCCCTTTTATCTCTACAGAAAATTATCAAGTTTTCCCCACTGTTCCATCATCTAGAAAATACAGCATACCTAGTGGTATCACCTGTATACACCCATATAGGTCCTGTACACACAATATTAAAAGTAATATTATCCAGTTTAAATTCATCTAAAACAATAACAACACTGTCAAAGTTGTTGAACAGAGGGTATACTTGTGGAAAATAGTCAATAGGACTATATTTTAGAAACGAATGACATTTACAGTAATGCTTTTTTGTCATAGTACCAAGTTACTCTGCCATTGTACTTGCAAAGTCAAATCATCTAAAACCTCAAACAGTACAACACCTAACATTCTTGAGCTTCAAACCACTGATTTTGTGATACACCAAGCATACTACTAACAAGCCAAACAGGTCAAAAAATCCCTTGCTTCAGACACTTTTTTTCAGTAATTTAAAGAATAAAGTACATATTTACATTGGATATCAGTATCCTTGTACTATATTCAACCTTAATGATCAAGCAGTTTGAGTCAAAATGACTTATTTTTCAATTACCTTTCTCATGAACACTTTTTGTTACATTTCTCACTTTTTATCCAAGTTCTATGCAGGATTAAAATGTGTCCTTCTGTAAACTTCTGTGGATCTGTTAGTTTTCTTTGAAAAATTAATTTTTTTATGAGTTGTTTTAAAAATCCTTTAAATACCCAAATTAGTGCAGAGAAAACACAAGGGTCTGTATACAAACTTTAATGCATACAACCCAGAGAGTCTGTCCCCATTCAGTTTTCCTGGACACTCAATTGTATGATTACATCCATTGTTTTAAAAAATAATGAGCAAACTATGAAATACACTCCATAATTAATGATTGAGAATATAGGCTTAAAGGACTCACTTGTAACAAACTTTATGCACACAAATATGATTTCTTAGTTGAGATCCTTTTGGATCAGTAAGCATTGCATTCTTAAACTGGATTTTTTTCAACATCATGAACCCCTTATAGTTAACATTTTATTATCCTTACTATTAATATCTGCTCGTATAAGATTTTATTTGTATTATGTTCATACACCTATTAATATTAACACAAAGCCTCACAGATCCAAGCCCCATTTCACAATTCACTGTAGAAGTGAACAAAGAGAGCCTCCAGTCAGTTCACACTTCAGATTGTAAACAAGATTCAGTAGTGACAAACTTTTAGAGGCAACAAGGAACTTTCAGCACTCATACCCAAAAAGTCTTATACAGGAAATCAGTATTTTTTTATACAATATTATAGCTGTAAGTCCTAGGGAACAACTCAAGTCCTTTACTGACTCTATTTCTGAACATTCTATAAATTATTCTAGGAAGTGTGAAGAGTTTAGCATCAACACTATTTTTCTAATTCAGAGGACAACTATACTATCCAGTCTTGGATATATAATGTTTTTTCCATACTTAAGCATGCTATTAATAAAAAGCAAAAGTATGGCACTACAATCATAACTGCTACTAATACTTTTCAGAGTAATTTCAACAGTAGCTTTTTCTAAAATTAAGAAATGCTTTGTCTTGACAATATTTTCAAAATTAACAGATATAACCTTTTGAACACATCTTTAAACCCCAAGGAAAGTAGTGTTCAGTATCAGATAATGTAGTTGAAAGCCTATGACTAAAATAATCAGGTTAAAAACACTGACACCACAGTGTAAGCCTGTTGGATACCACACACCTTAGCTGACAGGAATTAAGAAATAGACTAAACATCTCCCAAATCACGCAGCATGGTTAACCTCATTTTTGATTTGTTATATTACCAGTCTGTTTAAAATTAAATGATAGTTATAAGCTATGGCAGATGGAAAAAGGGAACCTTCCAATTCTCTGGTGGAGTGAGCGAGTAAGCAGCTGTGCGTGCTTAGCTGCCTACAAGGGTTAAACCACAACAGACCTTTTTGGCACCCAACAAAGGGCTTGAAGGGTTTGAGATAACAACAGACTTGACTGGAATGTGCTAGGTCAAATTTATACCTGTTAGTGCTGTTTAACTAGTAATCAGTGGGCTCCTGGTCTTGCCATGGGCTTGCTTGCCTGACTGCAAATTAAACACTAGTGCTCATTAGTGGCTGCTTTTTGTTTTCACTACTAATCGTCTTACTCTGCTGTGCCTAGGAACATTTTGATAACAGCAATGACCATGCATACACATGGGCTGGCAAATGGCCAGTGCACTGCTGCTGTGCTGGACAGGCTGGAACTCTGTGTGAACTCAAGTCAAAGGGACTGTGACCTGTGGATGAGTCCCCATAAGAACAGGACCCACTGAAGCATCTATGGCCATGGTTACATTTGTGCCAGAGCAGGTACACCTCTAAAGGGATTGTGGCTCAAGAAATCCACACTGGAGAAGGTATTCCTTGAAGTGTCTGTGGCTAAGTCTGTAACATAGCAGGTACACTCCTGAAGGGACTGTTGCTGTGGGTAAAGCCACACTAGAGCAGGTACATCTCTGAAAGGATTGTGGCCCATGAAAAAGGCCATGATGGACCAGGTGCACCTCAAAGCAACTGTGGCTATGGAAAAGTCTGTGCAGCAGAAGGTATACCCTAAAGAGACTGTGGCTCATAGATAAAGCTCCACTTGGAGCAGGCACATTCCTAAGGGACTGCAGTCTGTGAATAAATCCAAGTCAGACCAGGGGCAAGGGGAGGAGTTCATTGCAATGTTAAACCCTATGGCCTGGTACAAAGGGATCAAGGGTAGAGGCTGTAATGGATATGCCTTTAAACTGTTGTAATCTGGTATGGGAGTTACGTGTTATAGGATGTACTTAGAGCAAGAACCACCTCAACCAATGGAGGACAAACCTCACAAGAAGCAGTGCAAGTGCAGCAGTGACCAGATTTGAGCTCAGTGATCCATCAAGACAAAGAGATAGTGTATTAGATAATTTTGTGTCACAAAACAAAGATTAAAAACAAAGCCATCTAAGGGAAAATGTTACCAACTACTACAAATATACTTACTTTCTCCTCTACATTAAATATACTGACCCTGAGATTAGCTTAGTTGGTTAGAGCATGGTGCTAGTAACACCAAGGTGACAGGTTTGATCCCTGTGTGGGCCATTCACTTAAGAGCTAGACTTGAAATTCTTGTGGGTCCCTTCCAACTCATAATATTCTGTGAACTCTGTGAACCTGACAGGTGTTCACTGCCACAACCAGTGACCTGGGAACTAGGAAGCAATGATGATAAAAGGGCAAAGGCCCATTTCCAAAAAGAGCTTCTCCTTCCTCGACAACTAAAACATATTCCAAAAATGAAAAGCAGGTAACATGCAGAAATGGGCAACTAAAAGGGCCCAACACAAGGAGATTTAATAAGTTGCCCTAAATCTGAATTATTCAACTTATTACTCAACACAGATAACACTTGCATAAAGTAGGCATCCACCTACTTTTATGCCAGCAGAGTTAGATCTAATAATGGGTTTTAATAATGAAGCCCTCCAAGTAGCTTTGTGTAACAGCTAGAACAGGGACAATACCCTTTAACTAAAGCTCACACCTAAAAACAACCCCCCATTTTTTCATCAAACTGTATCTCAAATGAAATATAAGTTTTAATTCTTCTGACATTACATTAGTACCCACATTCATCAGATACTATCCTGACAACTGCTTGTCACAAAAAGCTCCCTCTAGTATACATTAAACAAATTTTACGCCAGAAATCATACTGTGTTAATCATCAGGCAAAGTACTCAAAGTGATTGCCATGGAACAAATCACTAGACAAAAGCTGAAATGATGGTAGGAAAATGGTTGTTACTGTCACCTGCAGATCCGCCTTCTCAGTATCAATAACCCTATTCATATGGAGCAAAGTATTTTATCGCCAGAACATGTTTTATTGCCTTAACAGTGGTCCTGCTGGCATGTAGCCCTCTTCACCACCATGGTTATTTCTCTTGCCAACCATCAGCTCATTTTACCAGATGAGGTTTGTTTCACTTCAATTTTAGGAGACCAGATCTCCTGCTACAAGGTTGAAGAAATTAGGAGCAAAAAGAAATTTCCTGAATTGGACATGATTTTTAAATTTTATTCAGTAATACAACAATAAGTTAACCACAGGCAGTGTAAAATGTAGTGCCATCAGGAAAAAACAAAACAGGCATAGGGGATGCCCTTCAGAGGGACCAGGACAAGCTCCAGAAGTAGGCCTATGTGAATCTCCTGAGGTTCAACAAGGCAAAGTGGAAAGTCCTGCATTTGGGTCAGGACAACCCCCAATATCAATACAGGTTGGGGGATGCAGAGATTGAGATCATCCCTGCATAAGGGGACTTGGGGGTATTGGTGGATGAAAACCTGGATAGCAAAGGCAGGGACTGGGAGAACAAATAAGCACCCACTGTAGAAGATGAGGTTTGAAAGCATCTAAGGAACCTGTAGGTTCACAAGTCCATGGAACCTGACAAGATGCATCTGCAGGTCCTGAGAGAACTAGTGGATGAAGTGGCTAAGTCACTATCTATCATATTGAGAAGTCATGGCAGTCCAGTGAAGTTCCTATTGACTGGAAAAGGGGAAACATAACCCCCATTTTTATTAACAGAAATAAGGAAGACCCAGGAAACCACAGGCCAGCCAGTCTAACCTCAGTGCCTGGCAAAATCATGTAACAGGTCTTCCTGGAGACTATGCTAAGGTACATGGGAAATAAGGAGGGGATTGGTGACAACCAACATGGCCTCACTAAGGGCAAATCATGGAGGTCTTTATGAAAGAGTTACAGGATTGGCAAATATGGGAAGAGTGACCAAAAAAAAAATCTACCTGGGATCATGCAAAGCATTTGGTATTGCCCCACACAACATTCTTATCCCTCAAGTGGAGAGATATGGAGTTGACAGATGGACCACTTGGTAGATAGAAAATTGGCTGGATGGCTGCACTCAAAGAATTGCAGTCAAAAGCTCAATGTCCAAGCAGTGACCAGTGCACACTGGCATGGACTTGTTCATACAAGTCCAGAGAAGGGCCACTGAAAGGCTTCAGGAAAGAGAGCTGGAGCACTTCTCCTATGAAGACAGGCTGAAAGAGTTGGGGCTGTTGAGCCTGGAGAAGAGAAGGCTCAGGGAAGACCTTGAAGCAACCTTATAGTACCTAGAGAGCCTATAGATAGGCTGGAGCAGGACTTTTTACAAGGGCATGGAGTGATAAGACAAGGGAGAATGGCTTTAAACTCAAAGAGGGTAGGTTTAGATTAGATACTAGGAATAAATTCTTTACTGTGAGGCTCGGGAGGCCCTGGCACAGGGTGGCCAGAGAAGCTGTGGCAGCTCCATCCCTGGAAGTGTCCCAGGCAAGGTTGAATGGGGCTTTGAACAACCTGGGATAGTGGAAGGTTCCCTGCCCATGGCAGGGGGGTTGGAACTAGATGATCTTTAAGGTCCCTTTCAACCCAAACAATTCTATTATAAATTTGCTAGGGTAAGGAACCAACCTAATCCTAGTACAAAAAGTGCCTGAAAAATAAAGACAAACAAAACCCCCACAAATACAACTGTTGCACTGTATATTTGGGAACATTTACTTCAAGATGCATCTTCAAAGCAAAGGGAGAACAGCAAGGTTACTTATGATTAGAAGTAAACCACAAGCCACAGCATAACAGCTATTCAACCTACACAAAGGAAGGTCCTGCAAATAGGAAGTCTAATGCTACTCTGACCTCAAAGTATTAAACCCACAGTGACTCTGAGACTTCTGAAAAAGCAATAACCCCTGTACTAACAGGTTCAAGAACAATGCATCCTAATGAGCAAGGAAACAGGCAAAGGGGACAAGAAACCTGCATAGATGAATAAAAAACTCCTGTCATTACTCAAACACAAGCAGAAACACACAGGAGGTGGACGCAGGGTCTGGCCACTTGGAATTAATATAAAGAGGTTGTCAGAGTAAGTAGAAATGAGATGAGGAAGACCAAGGCCCATCAAGAATTAAACCTGGCCAAGGATGTCAAGGACAAGAAGGACTTTGTCAAATACATCAATGATAAAACAAAAACTAAGGATAATGTGGGACCATTTCTAAATGGAGTGGGTAGTAATAGAGGACACAGAGAAGGCAGTTACTGAATGCCTTCTTTGCATCAGTCTGCACTGACAAGACCAGCGCTCAGGGATCTCTGACCCAGGAGACCAAGGTAAAGGTATGTTAGAAGGATGACATTCCCTTGGTTGAGGAGGATTTGGTCCATGAGCCAGCAGTGCCCTTGTGGCCAATAAGGCCAACAGAATCCTGGAATGCATTAGGAAGAGCATTGCCAGCAGGTCGAGGGAGGTGATCCTGCCCCTCTACTCAGCCTTGATGAGGTCTAATCTGGAGTGCTGTGTCCAGTTCTGGGCTCCTCAGTACAAGAGAGACATGGAGCTCCTCTCTTATGAGGAAAGACTGAGGGAGCTGGGCCTGTTCAGCCTCAAGAAAGAATGACTGAGAGGGGACCTCATCAATGTCTTTAAGTATCTGAAGGGAGGGTATCGAGAAGATGGAGCCAGGCTTTTCTCGGTGGTGCCAACCAATAGGATAAGAGGCAATGGGCAGAAACTGGAACACATGAAAATCCACCTGAACATGAGGAAGAACTTCTTTACTGTGCAGGTGATTGAGCACAGGGACAGATTACCCAGAGATGGTGTAGTCCCCCTCACTAGTGATATTCAGGAACTGCCTGGACACAATCCTGTGCCATGGGCTCTAGGATGACCTTGAGGAGGGAGGTCAGACCAGATGGTCCACTGGTCCCTTCCAACCTGACCCATTCTGTGGTTCTGTAACTAGACTGTCAGAACTGACAGTGGTTTTCCTTATACAAACCAATACAGCTGGAGCAGTTCATAAAGGACTGTATCCTGTGTGAGGGACCCATGCTGGAGCAGGTAAAATGTGCAAGGAAGGAACAGCAGAGAACAGTTATGAACTGACTGCAACCCTCCATTCCTCCTGCATTACTCAGAATATAGGTAGAGGAGGTAGAAGAGTCTGGAAGTAAAGATGGGTCTAGGAAGAAAGGGGTGAAGGGTTGGCATTTTTAGTTCTTTGTTTCTTACTATCATGATCTATTTTATTTTGCAATAAATTAAATTAATCCAGAAAAGACTACTAAAGTAACAGCAAGGTTTTAGAAGCTTCCTGTATACTCAAACAAATTAGCCAAAATAGAATCCTATCATTTAAAAAAAATAAAATTCATTGACTTCCACAGTAATAGGAAGCAGTAAGCATGGCGGGAAAGAGTGAAATGACTGAGAGCATTAAAAAAAAAGTTTTAAGTGTTGTAACTACTTTTACATTAAGGTAAACCCCATCTCCTACCACAGAAGGGCTGTAAAAAATAAAGCAGAAGGGACAAAGGTAGTAGACAAAGAGCACCCCAAAGTCATCAGAAAAACATACAGCACTTCCACAGCACCAGAACTGAAGACTATACTACAAATTACATAATTCTTGTGCTGCACATTAACACAACTGACTTGTATATAGTTTGAGTCAATGAAAATAAGATGCACAGTATTTATTATGCTTTATCAAGCTTGAGAATAAATGTTTTATTATGTAGAAACTGCAACTGCTATGCTGATCTACCTGTCCATGATAAAATGCTAAAGAATAAACTATATTCAATTTGATGCCAAAGAACTGGGATAAAATTCTTCTGCAGCATGAAACTAATCTCTCACATGCTCAACAGGGACACTGAATATTTTTATTCTTACATCAATATAACAGATGCCCCTGTTTAAGTATCACGCTGAAATATGGTTTAGATTGGCTGCCATCAAGACTTGATGCCTTTTTCACATCTCTCAAAAAGAGATGATAGCACATTATTTGCAACAAATACAGGACCAGCAGTTTGGTCTCCAGTCTTATCCTTCAAGATAAACAGCTTCAAGACTTCAAGGAGATTATTAGTTCAATTTCAGAATTGTTTCAATTGAGGGCATCTACTTAAGCTACAGCAGACATGGGAAATGGGAAGGTAATTTTGAACACAAGACAAAGTTGATATATGTGATGATTTTATTGACAGCCGCAAAAGAACTGTCTACAGATAGCACCCACATTTAAATACTATAGCCATGTTCAAAAACAAATCAGAATCAGACATTAAAACAAGAAGCAAGCAATATAAGCTATAATCTTGAACATTCAATAGCTCATAAAATATTCAACATATTACTCAGAATATTCTCTGTAACACACTGTAAATTTCATAGCTACTATATTTATCTGTAACATAAGTGAGGGCATCCCTTAACAGCATGTAAGATAGCTGTGGTGTTGAACATTAAAATAACTATCATATTGGCTTGGTACAGAGCCAAAAGAAAAAGGAGGTAACCATCATCTCATTAATTTCATTATATGACAACACTCAGGAATGGGAAGAGTAACCTACAACATGGATGGAATAAGACTAAGTTTACAATGTTTGTGAAAGAATTTTAAACTCTTATTTTACACAAGATCATATGCATTTCAAGTTCCAGTTCACCTTCTTCATAGGCAGCACTATTGCACAGCTGTGGCTTCAGAGCGATAACTCACCACACTGCTCTGTAAAAGCTATTACTGTGTTCAGAAAAATAAAGTTTTTGATATTCACACTAGAATAATTAAGTCTGGAAACACTAACAGCCCTGAGAGGAGATTTGTTCAGAAAGGTAGTGACCCACAAAAATGCTAGAAATATGCTACGACTTGATACAATACAATTATTTAAACATACTTGTTTTCACAAGTTGAGTTTTAGTGCTCAATATGCAAATCAGCTCTCTTGTATAAATCTTTTGTTGCCACTTAAAAATCTGCTTAAACAAAACAGGTTTCTTCAAGGCCTCTACTATGCCTCACCAACTTAGTGATGGGTACTGCTCTGATGCAATAATCAACACAAGGAGAGTAAATTAGTTATGTAAGGAGGTTTTGGCATTTAATTCCTGTAAGTTAGCATGGAAAAAAGCCCCACAAATATGAAAAATATCTCTAGAATATTTTGGGTATATTCTGACTATGGTCAAGACTAAAGGAAAATTAAATCCTTAGTTAAGAAGTGCAGAAGCAGATCAAAAGCCTATAAAATGCATTATATAATTAATGTCCAATTATGAATTGGAGTTTTGATAGAAAGGTATTTATATTTCATTGACTTCTACACAGTTCATCAGATAAGCAACTGAACACATGCCATAATTCAATTACAAAACTACAACAAGCAACAAAGCTGAATTAAGAAATATTATAACCAACTAGGCCAGTTATATCTGTTATGGCTTTCCTCCTTCAAATGCTAAGATATGATTCATTGCCTTTAGACCAAATTTGTTCTCAATGAGAATCCAGATTAGAATCTCAACCTGAGAGAAACAAGCGATAATAGAAGCCTGTTAATCTCAATTTTTTTCAACTTCAGAACCCTCTGAAAACAGATGCTTAAAATCCAAACAACAAGAGAGTATTCTTTTAGCCCACAGACTTAAAAGACAATTGCACAGTCCTAACTATTTAGAACTTTGACTTGAAGAATGAGTCTTCATAATGCTTAAGAGAAAAAAAGCCCCAAACCTTCTTTGCTTGAAGGCTACATTTTTTGTTCCAGACCTACCACCTAATAGACAGTTATGAAATTCAATTGCCAAGGTGAGACAACAGATAAAATGAAAGTATTTTCATTAACAATATCATGACAGGCATTAGCTTAGAGAATTACATCTCATAGAAAGTATTAGCTTTGTTTTACGAGGTGACATTAATTATCTGCTCTACTATTGCTTCAGCTCCTCCTCAAGAGATACCATCACATAGTGGATGCTGCAGAAAAAAGAGAAAGGAAAAAAAAGAAACTAACCCAAACACAATAGGGATTTACAAAAAGTAGAGGCCAGCTTTTTTTGACTGCAAGACACAGAATCAATGTACAAGTAAATACAGCAAACATTTGCTGTATCTTAAATGTCTGATAAACCCTTTGTAATCTAAAAACAGCAGACAATGGCACTATTCTGTGCTATCTAAAATCTGCTCTAAACCTGATGAACTTTAACTTTTAGATAAGCTTTCGAGAATTTAAAGATATGTACTAAGGAAGTCAATTTTTTAAACAGAAGTCTGTTTCCCAAACTTTTAAATTCCATAGTCATTTTCCCAATGATCTCTACTCAAACTTTAACAGAGCTTTGACTGGTTTCAACTCTGAGTTTC
>VWZN01006242.1:3881-15089 GCA_013396955.1 Regulus satrapa
TTTTTTACTCAGGTAAAGATTAATTTTGCTTTGGACATACACATTAATATGAAATACATCCACAGTTTTTTTTTCAAATGGCAAAATAAATGTAAAATTGATGCTTTAAAAAATATCCTGAGCAGAAGAGCCTAAATACTTAGCAAGACATGATGACTTGAACAGAGTAAGTTTGAATACTAACATATTCCTCAGCTTCCCAATGTCACATATGTCAAAGAGAAGATTTATCTCCAAGGATGATGCTTTTTGTCATCTGGGGAAGTTGTTCTGCCTAAGAGAATGGGTAGAGGAATTTGCTATAGCAGAAGCAAAGTAGATCTGACACAAGGACGTAGTGGACCTTTCTCAACTTCAATACATTTTGTAATTTATTCACAGAAAAAGATATATTGGCAAAGGCCTCTGTGATTTTTTTTTATTTTTTTTTAACAGACACCATGGTGAATGCAAGAAGAAATATAAGGATTTACCTTTTTTTAAAAATATTTTTTGTTCCAGAGTGAACATATTTCTTAAACTCTCCTTCCCATTTCAAGGGGGTAACTTCTTTTTGTATTACTGTCTTTGAAATGAAAATCCAGACTGTCACGTCTTGATATAACTCCATAAACAGAATTATTATTTATCAGCTTGATGAAGCATGAGATTTTTTCCAACTGTAAAAATTCACTGAATCCACAGGAAGCTCAAAGCAAGCTGATTATACACAGTTCTGCACTCTCCTTCATAAGAAACAGGTTCTATTGCCCTTTGCCTAACTGAGAACTACTAAATACCTCTTGGGGTCATTTGTTAGGCTCTCCTTTCAGACCTGCCTAATGGGGTTTTGGTCTCTCTTCATTATTCATCTCTAATCAGCTTTTTCCTATCCCACAGATATCTGCTTCTAAACCTCCAGACAGGAACGACCAGCTGGCAAATTGTGGACAGTCTTTGAATTTAAGCAGATTTAGTAGGATTTCAGTGAATGTTTATAGGGCTTAAGCTAATTGGAAATAAGATTTACAGTTCTTCTTTTAACCAATGTCATTCT
The DNA here is from genome assembly GCA_013396955.1 of Regulus satrapa. Taxonomy (NCBI): domain Eukaryota; kingdom Metazoa; phylum Chordata; class Aves; order Passeriformes; family Regulidae; genus Regulus; species Regulus satrapa. The sequence goes on from VWZN01006242.1 coordinate 4,918, forward strand.
ATACTTAGGAAGAGAATCACTGGTATATCTTAAAACAGTAATCTAATTTACTCATGAGTATAACTTCCTTGAGTACAGCCCCTGCCAATTTAAGGCAACACACCAGATTTATCTTTAATTTCTACATTGTGTGAAGAATTGAAAGGTCATTACCGGCAGTTATAAAAGATATAGACAAACAGCAAAGTCACACATCAGGACCAATTAGAATCAAATGGTAGCTCTTTCAAAAGAAAGTCTAGGAAGTACTGATTATCTTAGTTGTCTTATCTGAGTTGTTCATTTCTAAGGAAACTTGGTTCTTTAAATGCATCAAAATAAGGCTTACTTACATTCATGGTAATACAATATTGGCAATAACACAAAATATTGTCTATGTTTATTTGACAAGAACAGATAAATGAAAAAAAAATACAAGAAAATAATTCCCAAATTTACAGTAATTTATTTTGTGTCCTGTCTTAAGGACATTTCCACAAACCTCTGCATCATTTAGTGGGCTGGAGAGAACAATTGTCTGTATAAGTACAAAGCCCTTCCTCCCAGGGAACTGAAATGGATTTTCATCCTACTTACTAATTTAGTTCATTAAGAATTTAAAACAGTTCTTAAATTCTTCATGCTCAGGCCTAAACAGGTGCATAATGTCACTATTGCATTCCAGCTGTCTTGGTGAGTTTTTGTTGGTTTTTTTGGTTTTGGTTTGGTTGGTTTGGTTTTTTTTTTTTTAAGTGACATCTTTGAATATTTCATATGTACCCCTTACTCTTCTCACATATCCCTCCCTAGGCTGTACATAACTTATTGTGCTAAATAATTTCTTTACAGTATTTTGAACTTTTATTCAGTGGATGGTAAATAAATAAGACTGGGTCTATTTGCTGCATGAAAGTCACTTAGAAACACAGCTGAAAATTGTTTATTTGGGTTAAGCTGACAGGTAAGTTTTTTAAGGTTTTGCTAAAGTCACCAACCAGCATGAAAATAGGTTAAAATTTATTTTGATGATGACCATTTTACCATTGTAATTTCTGATTTAAATGATTGCTGATATCACAAATATGCATGAATTTACTGCAGAAAATAAATTATAATAATGATAATAATAATGATAATAATAAAAATAAAAAGATCTGTCACCTGCAAACAGCTGCAAACAATTAGCCTTGCAGTCACATCCAGGTGGATACAAATCTGCCTGTGTCAGTTATGATACTTAAGATCCTCAGTCCATTTACCCTCTGATCCTGAGTTGAATAGTGAGCTGATCAGAGTGAGAAGAAAACATTTCTTCCCCCCCCAGCTTCATGTGTAATCCAAAAAAATATTTAGAAGATGTCCTTCTTATTTTTACATATCCTAAGCCTTTCTGGCATAATTTTATCATTTTCTGGTCCAGCTGCTTAGGACTCAACCAGGTTAACACCCCTTAGGGTTATATCACTTACATTGTTCTCATGAGTCTGAATCCCAGGAGGCAGCTAAAAGCAAATCCCCAAGCAGCCTGGGATTCATACCCATATAACAGGTCTCAGAGCAGCTAATGAGACTGTGCTGATTTGCTCCAGTGGTGAGGTTATATGTATGGATAAGTAACAGGCTACTGCATTTCCTGTTAAGTTTTTCTCTTACTTTTTAAACGTACTTGTCCCTTCCCTGTTCTGGAAAGAAGTGTTTCAGACTTAAAAAGAACAGCTTCAGATCAGTTTAAACAACATGTTCAGCAGAACATCATATAATAGCATTTAAAGGATTGGCAAGCAGCTTTTAATCTGCTTTAGGAAATCACTCAACAAAGGAAAATAAACAATATGGTTAAAATTGCAGCATTATTTCATGCTTGAACTCTAAGAGCCTTTGTCATGCATCATTTTAAAAAGGTAAAGAGTTGAATTAATTTTTAAATTAAAAAGACTGTTGTACTTGTGGTTGATAATGAGGAAATCAATGACCACACTGAATGCTGTAGCAATGGGTAAGAATTATTTCTTAATATTTTATTATTATTAGATGTTAGAAAAACCTTTTTAAAACAGCAGCATGTATTTAGGTGACCTGATTTCAAAACTGTGGAGCACATGGTGATTTCCTCCAATATATATTCTTGTTATACTCACATATACCCTTGCTGGCATGAGTAACACATGGAAATTGTGCTTACTGGTAGCTAAATACCTTCATTAGACCCTTTTCTATTCTTTCTTTTCCTTGTCCTTGTTTTTATGTTTCCTTGTTTTTATGCCTGAAACTGGGACTTATCCCAATACTAGTGAATTGGATCGAGTACTGGAGAACAGAAATGACAAAATATGTGTGGGCTTGACTGAAGAGGAAATATGGGACTTTGTGGCTACTCACACTCCTTGCTCTTTCTTGTCATTCATTTGCATTCTGTATATGAATACAGGGTGGTGACAACAAAAGAGAAATTATGCTTGTTTCAATTAATATTTGGATTTCTGAAAAAGGGATCTAGGTCATCACAGAACTTGTAGTGGTATATACAATTTTACCTATCCTATATACAGTTGTAGACTTGAATTTAATCTGAAAAGGTAGCAAATAGTGATAATTCTGAGATTGAAACCAAAACAATCTAGAAAAGAATTATTTTGTTCTGGGGTCAAAAGCATGGCTAACTGGCTTAAACACAACACAGAACTAATAATTAATAGACTACATTAATATATTCTTTGATGCACAGCCAGAGACTGCTAACCTGATAAAAGCTATCCTTAATCAGGGACATGCCTATATAGGGTATGTCCCTGAATACAACTGAACAGACTTTTCAGACTTCTAGATTTTCCTTACTACAAAACATTACTTATTATCTGGTCTGATATCTGTATTTGAGTCATCCTCATCCAAACCTTACTTTTTTCTATGCTTACATGTGAGATCTGAAAAAATGTAAAATTACTTACTGATGCTCTGTTAAATGGATCAAACTGTAAAGTGAAGCATCACAAAGACCTCAAGAGAAAATATATATGGGAAGGAGAAGATCAAGAAAATACAGCAGATTCCTAATTTTCTATCTTCCTCCACTGAGCCCACAGCATACATTTTTCTCTATGACCCTGAAGCATTTAAACCAAAACTAAGTCCTACTAACATAGGACAGTCTTTATTCTGAAGGTTTAAGGACATCAGTTGTAAAGATGAGAGATGATATCATAGGCCTTTCTAGGTGATATTTATGATGTAGCAACTGCAATTTGGCATGTGTAAGACTACAGCATTACTTATGTCTTGAAAAATCCAAAAAGTTCCCTTGTAAAAATATAAAAAACTTTATTTGTAAAAAAAACCCCAATTTTTTTTCTTATAAACAAGGTAACAGTAATCTCTTTTCTTCTCTGGATAGAAGAAATAGACATGCTTCTATCTTCTCGGATGATACTTGTCATTTTATGGTGTACACTAAAATTTGATTCTGCCAGTTGAAGGATAGATTGCTAGCACACCCTCCTGACTAAATAAAAGAGAGGTTTTCCTCAAAGAAGATGGAGCTTATCACATGAACAATACAGAAGAGAAACAGGAAAAAAATAGCAAAATTGGAAATTCAATATAAAATAGTACTTCTGTTGTCCCAATCCAGACATAAAAAAGATGTGTCATTGTGACCAGATAAAAAATAATACTGTTTTGCTACAAGTGAAAACAACCCATTAGAAAGAATGTATTTTTATGACTGGCTTTAGTAGCATAATACATTGGGCACAAGTGAGAACACCTGTGGTGTACTACTAAGTTTAGAATTCTTTCTCATGATGGATAATGTTCAGAAAAAAAAATTCACCATAAAGATATAACAAACTGGTACTTAAGCAGATGTTTCATTGGAGCAAAGTAGTTCAGAAACCTAAAAGAAGGCAGAAAGGTCTGTTTCTGCTCATCAGTTCTTTAGTATTTAATTTCTCTTGGGTTATAGCTTTGAGGTATCAATGTAAAATTATTCATAAAATAAAAAGTGGCTAAGAGTCTTACTCTGACATAGAAAGTGGGTCTCCAACCTGCTGATATGCTCAGCTCCCTTTGCAGCTGACATACTACCAGACACAGATCTGTCCCACTTTGAACAGTTGTACAAGGAGAAGAGCTCCTCTTGGCAAGGCAAGCTCCTTGCTGCTGGAGGAAGCAATGTGGATCATGCTCACAACAGCCATTTCAGCTTAACTCAGCCATGTGTCACTGAGGAAAAGCACAGGAAAACCTGAGCTGTGAGCTGGCAGAGTGCTACTCCATTACACCCCTTTCCATTCAACAGTAGAGCCACACAGAGCTGCTCCCATTAGAATAGTGACAGATAATCTGCAAACAAGGAAACACAAGGAGACTTTTGCACTTTCCATACTGCACTTTACAGAGTTTGTCAAAGACCTTGAAAGGGTTTAGATGTGTACCCATCACAGTTAAATTGTGATTCCAGTAGCTGTTGTCTGCCCGCCAGTTTTCCAGTAAAATCAAAATATAATTCTTTACCCCCAGTCCTAATTTTCTACCTGATCGTAACACACTCTGAAAGACTATATTTTCCTTTATTTTACTGATTAATGCTACCTGTATGCTAAATAAATTTTATAATCTTTCATGGTGAAAGTGTGCAAACTTTTGAATATTGGAGCAGGTCCTTGATCAATTCCAATTATCCTGCTAACTAAGACTCAGGCCCTGAGAAGAAAAATTTTTAGTTCTGCCCTATGGCTTCACTGGTAAGCATATTTAATCAAGTTCTCATCTTTCAATATGTCGTTGGGGTGTGTGTGGTTGTAACTGGCTGTATTCAGTAAGTGACCACAGATGAGCAGCCAGCTGCCTCCCTTCTCACTGGGAGTGGGCAATGGATTCTTGCAATTTGGATGCTCCAACACGATCCTAGAATTAGGACCACTCATGAGGTCACAAACCATGCTCTTGCACATTTCTGCTTAAAATAAAAGTAAGAATTTCAGATTTTAAGTGCTGATCAACAACTGTAAATCAAGGACTCGATTGTTATGTCACTGTCCCACCGAACAAAGTAATTAGAACTTAATAAAAATTTGAATTTGGCTCTTCAAAATCTATGCAGCCTACTACAACACCTGATTTCACCTGCCCATTTTTCAACTACCAGATTAAAAATTCATACTCTATGAATAATAAGTAAGGCAATAGTCCATAATTTTGTGAGTAGGCCAAGGAATTTTCAATCTTAAAATCCTGAGCCTTTATTACACTGAAATTAATTTTCTTCCCTCCCCCCATACCTCCTCTTGCTAACATCTTCTTGATGTAGTTACTGAAACTTGCACCACATGAGGTCAGGAAAAAAGAAACCGCTAACCTTCTGGAAAAGGAGATTGGAAATTCCAATCTAAGGTAATTCAGATTGTTTTGTAGTTAAAGCATTAGCTAAGAGTCAGATAATGCAGCTAGGATAGGACACAAACTTCTTGTTCTCAGTTTTCTGGAAGTCATTTCCAGCCAAACTATGATTGTTTGTTTAATCATAGTGAGCTAAAGCATGCTCCCCTAGGATTCATTTGGGACTACTTGTACAGGAAAGAATCATGCCTCTTTGTAAAAGGGTGGGGAAAAAAATCTTCTGTCTCCTCCTCCCTTGTCCTTGGATCAATGGGATGATAATACAAATAGGAACTTGCCTCCACAAAATATTCTATTTATTGCTTCACTTGTGTTGTTCAGATATTTCAATGATGGTGTTAATGGTCTTGGTCCAGCAAAGTATATAAGTATGTTATTGGCTTTAAACAAAAACACTGCCATTAAACTTTATGGCATACTTAAGTATAAAAACATTAAATCATGGAGAAATCTCAGTGAAATCTGATTTCTATATTTAGCACCTCTGAACCATGGAGCTCTGGAAATACCTACAGCAATGCTGAAAGAGCAGTTGTCTTGGGCTCACTTCTACCTCCAAAACAAGAAGATCATTTAGACTTCCTGATTGACTCAAATATTATACAGGATAAAGAAAATCTTGCATGAGCAAGTCTCTAAGTATGGCAACAAAAGACTTATAAACTAGTTTAAAGAGTTCTCTCATTTGTTATCTAATATTACTTTGTTTTACAACTATGTCTATACACATTGCATATAAGAGCAGTTTTATACCCCAGTTCACAATGTAACACCTATTTCATTGATCATTGTTTCCTCACTGTTCAAAGATACTGCATATTACTCAGGAATTGCAGTCAACCTTTTCTATAATCAAGCTTTTAAAATATTCCTTAGTCTGGATTAAATTTCCATCCCATTCCTACTGGGAGTTTCAAAATCTTTATTTGAAGCTTAATATAGAAACTGCTTATTATACTTTCCCCATTTCTTTGGCCAGCTTCTTATTTAGTAGCTCTTGTTTTTAAATGGCACTCCAATTAGATGAAACTAAAATGTGATGTTATCCCAAACAACTTTAAAAGCAGTATCTTCAATTTCTTTAAAATTTCTGTAAAATATTGTTTTATATGAAAGAAAATAAGTATTCTGCATAAGAAATGTGTCAGCTTTTCTGGGGTTGTGTTATCAGCAGCACACATGGATTTGTGGTGTTGTGGTCTACACTAAAGTATTCTGGCAGACAAAATAAACTTCAGTACATAACTTATACAGTATCATCTGACATAGCCACAGGCGACTTCACAAAAGACTTCAAAAACAATTTGCTTGGTAAATTAGCTATTTAATATTGCAACAATATTTGATTAATTAGTCTTCCAAGTTATTAGTGATAAATGGTAATTCAAAATTAGAGATTCCTGTTCATTATACATAAAAAGTATACATTTAAAATAGCTTCCAATTAATAACCTAGATACTTTATATATATCTACTAGTATTCAGTATCACCACATATATACATTGTTGGTAATTGTATATAATGGGTGGTAAAGAACTCATAGCTGCAGTTTTCCCACTATCAGACTTGTATTTACTTGGTCACATATGAAATCATTCTGCCATGCAAGAGGACTCTTTACCAAATGCATGGTCAAGTGCATTTGAAAGTTGCTATTTGGTGCATGGATTCAGACTGTGTTCTCCTAAATTTATTTTGTAAATTAGAGATGACCTATTGCTTACAATTCTGACACTTGATTTCTCAGCTACCACAACAAAAACTTCTGCCAGCACACACATGTTGTAGGTCAGTGACCCTCTGTAAGAGACATATGCAAAACACTTTGATGGAACTGGGCAGCAGCAACATAATTGCCAAGTGATGCCTTGACTCTGCACAGTGGTATTGTATCACATTTTTACCACAATATTCAGGTTGGAGTGTAAGCAAGCGCTGAAGTTTCACCAGAAAGAAAATATAATGCAATGTCACTACTCATTATTTCTCAGTCCTGATTTTGCTCATTGGAAGTACTTCCCTCTCTCTTCCACTGAAGCAGAACAGCTGCCTAGAGACCTGTTTCAGTCTCCTTCCTATACCACTAGCTTGCAATCCTAACCATGACATGCCCATGAAAAGCAATCAAAGGTTTACTATAATACTTGCAGAACTCCCAAGCTTTCTGTGTTCTGAGTATACCTGGGAAATATGTATCTGAAATAATACAGATACCTAACTTCTACTAATAATACATTAACCCTCCATAATAACCCACATCTGTTTCTCATTGTAAACAAGTTTGGATGACTCGTCCCTGTTCTCCTTCCCCAGATTTTGAGAAAATTTGTGGGGGGTGAGAAAAANAGGGGAACAATATCTGTAAAAGAGTGACCTGTACTTTTCACTAGATGTAACCTGTCTGTATCACTACTTCAGGTTTACCATGTAAATATAAACTTTGCTGCCTAAAAGCAATAGCTGACCAGCACAATGTAGCAATTATGAGTTTATAGATATACAAGTATTTTTTTGTTGTTGTTGTTGAAACATACCAAAAATAGTAACCACTTACTTTCAGCACTCCACATAAGAGGTATTGGATTTGTCTTCATTCTGCATCAGGGGACCATTGTCTAATTAACTGAAACAACCAAGTGCATTTGCCCTCCTGCATGGATTTACAGAAGGAAGGTATCCCGACTTTCCCAGAAGGGAAAATCATCCAGCTATCCTGATTGCATTCCAAAATATTTTAGGAGTTTGCTGAACAAGAGCTACATTTACTGTTGTGCTGATTTCACATTGCCCATGTTTAGGTTACAAATGGTATTTCATGTTAAANCACAGTTAAAAATTGGTCTACAGTGTCTCTGACTAGTATGTTTGCAGTTTAATCAAATTTTTATTAGTTTCATACTTTATTAAGTAACTTATCTTTGTTAAGAATCATGAATTTTGAAAAGGAGTCTGATACTACCCACCAGACATATATTTAAAGGCTGTTANGGGTTTTTTTCCTTTATTTCCTAAACAGGGGAACAATATCTGTAAAAGAGTGACCTGTACTTTTCAATAGATGTAACCTGTCTGTATCACTACTTCAGGTTTACCATGTAAATATAAACTTTGCTGCCTAAAAGCAATAGCTGACCAGCACAATGTAGCAATTATGAGTTTATAGATATACAAGTATTTTTTTGTTGTTGTTGTTGAAACATACCAAAAATAGTAACCACTTACTTTCAGCACTCCACATAAGAGGTATTGGATTTGTCTTCATTCTGCATCAGGGGACCATTGTCTAATTAACTGAAACAACCAAGTGCATTTGCCCTCCTGCATGGATTTACAGAAGGAAGGTATCCCGACTTTCCCAGAAGGGAAAATCATCCAGCTATCCTGATTGCATTCCAAAATATTTTAGGAGTTTGCTGAACAAGAGCTACATTTACTGTTGTGCTGATTTCACATTGCCCATGTTTAGGTTACAAATGGTATTTCATGTTAAAATGGGAGAAGAAATATTTTGTCATGAGAATACAGTAACAGCTGTAGCGATGGGTAAAATTTCATAAGTTCCTCCTGGTAGTTTCCTTTTTAAAATTTATTTCTTATTCCAATAAACCTTTGTCCTTTCAGTATAAGAATTCCTTGTCTTGCCTTGCCTTCCCTTCTCCCTTCCCTTCCCCCTTCCCTTCTCTCTTTTTTCTTTTGTTTTTTGGGGTTTTTTTTCCTCTTTCTTCTCTTTTTTTATTTTCTTTTCATTTCTTTTACATTTATAGGAGTTAAAGTAAGTGAAAAGAACCTGTCTCACCAGTTGCTCACTTCAAGCATCTCGAAGATCTTTCCATGCAGAACTGACAATTAATCAAAGAAACAGATATGAGCCTTTGAAAAAAATTGAGACATTAATTTTGGCAAGGTTTTTTGAAACAGAACTGTTTAAAATGATAGCCAGATCAAATACTAGAATACATTATAATGTAAGTGGGGGGAAAGCATGGTTATAGCTACACAGATTTCACTGGTTTTACTTGGGCCATAGTGGCTAGTACCATTTTTCAGATGGTAGTTTCTTTAATGAAATACAAAATTTTAAGAACTGTGTATTATGTATTTTCAAAAGCCTCATTTAAACTTATAATACTATCAGGACTGTATAATATAGAGCAAATCCCACAGCTGTCACCTTAGACCAACCTATAGGGGACCCAGAACAAATCTTAATCTAGTTTTAATTATGCATAATGAAAGATTAAGGCCCTGGTGTAGTAATGAACCACACTGATGACACAATTTTCTTTTAAAATAGCTTTGATATAATCTGTGAAAAATATGACTCTTACAATATTTCTGATGATTTTCTTAATGAATGTGGATTTAAATATGGTATATCTGTTTCAATATATGATTTTACAGCACATCCTTCTCTTAGTTCGTGAACAAATTAGTTTTCAATTTCCTAATATTGTTTCTTCTGTCCATATAAATCTTTAAAAAAAATGGGAACAAAGTGTAAAATTCAGAGACAGGATGATGATTTTACCTTGCTCCAGATTTGACAGGGCTACAACAAACCCCACTTGTAGACAATGCTTTTTAAAAAGGCAATAGCTATTCTGCCTACCTAATGACTGAAGTGCACATAGACATGGAGAGTAAGAAAGACAATTCCATACAAACCCAGATGGATTAAATGACATGCCATTGGTTAGCTCGTGTGGCAGTAGAAGAGACAGGGAATGAAAACCAGCTGCATCTGAATGTGATGAATTTTGAATAAGTCTGTTCTGAAGATACCAAGCTGGAATGT
>VWZN01006242.1:15096-54884 GCA_013396955.1 Regulus satrapa
CAGGGGGGTGGGGGGGGTGGGGGAAAGTCACAAAAAGCCCCCCTTATCCATTTTGCTTTATCTATCTGCAGTAATTCAGCATTGATGTTTCTGTGATAAACCAGCAATGGTGTTTCTCATTGTCTACGCATCTCATCGTTTCTCATCTTCTCATATGTTTCTCCTGTCTTGGGAAGTTACTGACTGATTTGGGCAATTTGCATGAATTTTGGTATATTTTTTTATAATTCTTGAAATGTTATTTTTGTCTTTAAGCATGTTATTTTTGCAGTTAACTTTAAAAAAATTTGCATTTAAATGAAGATGTTGTTAAATTCTGTCACGGAGAAAATAATGGAACTATTAGTAGAAAATTTTTACTCTGTCGAGAAATGATATAGCTGTAAATTAGGCTATGTAAACTAGAGCTGAAAAACATAAAACACAAACTCAGGGAAAATAGAATATCTTCTTATTGTTATTCAAAGTGTAACCACCATCCAGAAAGGAATTACTGTGGTATGTGAAGTTTACATATGTGTGAAATAAACAGAAGAATCTGCAGCATCACACACACTCCCCATCCTCTAAGATAAAAAAAATGTATCTATCCTCTTGATGACACTAAAGTTTAAATTTTACTTTTAAAAGTAGGAATGGAACTTTCCATTCCATTAGTGGGAGATTTAAATTGTGCCTTAAATTACTGACCTCTGTAGATGGATTTTGCTACCAGACATTCTTAAGATAGATATGAAAATCATTTTCTTCTAAAGATCTAACAGTTGAACTGGGGAAAATGGGGAAAAAGCCATAGCAGTCATAATGTTGAGTCATAAGTAAAAATAAGAGTAACTTCTCATAAGAGGATATCTCTTTTGGACCCTATTCTTTTCTAAATTGCACTGAATACACTGTTTCTGAGTATTAAATTTCTAGGGAAATCACTGTTAGTAAAGTAAAAACACTTCTTCAAGTGTTTAAAATAGATATTTTTAAAGCTCTTGTTAATTGGTTACATAGCAAACCATAATTGTCTCTATGTAGATGGATTTACAGTTAAAAGCAAAAATACGTATTGCAGAAAAATCTTTCATCTTATTTGCATGTTTATGTATACTAACCAAATTTGAAGGCCAGTTAGAAACATTGGAACTAGCACATAATCCCACGTTTAAATTATCACGATCCAAAACTGCCTTTATTTAGTATTAAAATATTGTTCTCACTCATTTGAAGTATTTGTTTATGGCCTTCAGATTTCCTTATATTAGAAATAAAGCTCCTGAACAGAGCAGAAGTGGAAATACCTCGAAGAAAGTTTCTATGGAGGAAACCCAAGATGTGAATTAAATAAGTGTTTCTTTTAAAAGTTGAATAGGTCACTGTCTTTCTAAGTAGTGTTAGCACTAATTCAAGCCATTAGTTACAAATTATCAAATTTGTAAGGCAGTTATCCCATTTGAAACTAGATTTTAGAAGCCATCTGTGGGATTCTTAGTAAGAGAATCAGAGCTTGAAACTTTAATTTTCAATTGCTTCCATGGCACCGCTGATGAAAACTTCTATCACCCCACACAAACAATATTCACTTCCTAAAAAAATAGTCCTTGGCCTCAAATTTATGTGATTTCCTCTTAAGGATTCCTCAAAAAATATTTCTTCTGAAGAGGCTAATTTCCTATGTTTCCATAAACTCGGAAATATCTTAAAACAAATTTCTGGTCAAAGATTAAAATAGCAATCTGTGGTAAAACATATTTCTGACAAGGAAATAAAACAGATTGCCAGATATTTAAGTGGGTTTACTAGAACCTAAGTCTACTTGAATACATGAGTAACCATGTATGGACAAGATGGTTTAGATCAGTCTCTGGTTTGAGCTTTGCAATGAAAATATAAACTAAACATGTCAACAGAAAATTATTACTTTGGGGAAACAAAAATATCCAATGCTAATTGTTTATCAGAAAGTATTTCGCACAGACCTTAAATAAAGTTTGGCTGTAATGCTGAAGTTCTGTTTTTACTGAAGTGCTTGAATATAACATATCGAACATTACTGAAACAATTTGTGGAACCATACCTACAACTTTCAGATTTTATTCATATATACACACAGTTTTAAGGAAGCCAAAGCATTACAGAGGCAATTGCTGCTTAATAAAATTGCCAGATCTAGTTAGGTAAATTTGGAATATAAAAGGGACTTATATTATTCTAAGAAATACCATGAGAGTTTGTTGAAAGCAGAACAGTCTGCATTAGAGGATTAGCAAATGACTGAAGCAATAACAACAGGAACAAAGATATGTGGGTACCTGAATGATAATTCTACTTCTGTGTATCTGGGTGGGTTAGTCTGTCTGTCTAAGGGAAAACTGAATTAGAAAACTTGACTATTGCAGCTTGAACTAGGACAGTCTTTCAAAAAAACAGTGCATATTTTGTGTCTATATAACAATGAACTATTTCCTCATGGAATAATCCCAGTGAATGGTGGGGGAAAAAATTTACCTGCAAAACAATGTAGATTTTGTGATATTAAAAAGTTGTTGGAGGCAGAAATCTTAACCTAGTAGAAAATATTGAAACACTCAAAGTAAATGTTCATTTAGAAATATTCTGTAACTTCATTAAACTCTATAACATTCTTAGGATCCAATGATTTAAATTCATAGAGACGCCTCTACCCAAATTAAGGTGCAAATGAGACCATATGGCAAAGTCAATAGTATGGATTTTATTTAACAGTAAATGCGAGGTAGAGAGAGAGAGAGATGGGGAAGGAAGAAGGAGGGAGGGAAAAAGTGTGACAGAGAAGCAGATTAAGTAGAAAGAATTACTACTCCATAGATTACAACTGCATCCCAAGGGTCCTCTTCAGGTGTTGTAAACTGTATCCATCAAGTGGTGGGAGGAAAGAGTCCACAAAACACCAAGCCCATGTGGTTCATATTATGCTGAAGCTGAGTGGAAACACCCCCATAGCTCCCCTGGATGATATAATAATACTGGATCAAAGGACATTTTGTGAGTCCTTGATACCTTATAAGATGTTGCAGCTGTCTCTTATACCAGGGTTGCTTCGATAGATCATGGCCTATAAGCTGACATTAGTACCTTCCTCCCACATGTGAATGTCCCATACTTCAGAGGGGAGTTCTCACAGCTGAGTCATTATGTAAGGGAGTACATTGACATGATAAGAACTTACAGGAATTTCCTCTTGTCAGCCCCTCCTGCTATCTGGGAACCTTCTTTGTAGGCTCAGGTGTGTCTGCCCTTCTGCACCTGGAAAGCCATTCTGTGCAACAAGGCAAAGCAGCCAGCCCATTGTTTAAGCCACTGGCACCAATAGTCCAGTCTCCTGCAGCTCCTGGGGGATTACTACAAGTGGTTGTATGTTTGAGTTATTAGTCACTAATAGTCCAGTCTCTCACAAACACTCAACACTGCTCCAGCCTAAAATGAATTAACTTAGTTGTAGTAAGGATAATTAAATTTCAATAATTTTTACATACCAGTTTATTAATCTACTAAAGAAGCAGTAGAATATATGAAACAGAGTGGAAAACATTTTCTACTTTCATATTGGGGGTAGGTTGTCTCTGGATGTGAGGTGTAAGAGGATCTGGGCTGCATTATATACCCTGGACAGGTGAGACAGGGGTGCATGTTGGTACTAAGTGATTTAGGACAGAATTCCCAAAAGCCAATTGTGGATTACTAGCACTGCAGAAAGTCCTTCTAGCAAAATGTTGGACAAAACAAAACATCGTAAACAAAAAGAAATGTGCATAGATTAAAACAATCCCAGCTTCAAATATAAGGTATTCTGATATGAGCTTGTGGGAAATTAAAAATCTGGGTTATAATAAGGTATTCTAATAAAAACATTAGACAACTGTTCAGAAGCATCTGATAATGGAAATAGGACATCAAGTATTACTAGGAGGAATAGAAAATGAACTGAAGTCTGCCATTGTGCATTCACACCTTGTGCAGTTCAAGAAAACAGGGGAAAAAATGGAGAAAAGCAAGACTGATTTGAAGTAGGAAAAAAACTCCAGGCAAAGAGTAACTGAAATGTAGGACTTTTCAGTACTAGAACAATGAAACGGAGGGATGTAAATAGAATTGGTATGATTAACAGGTAAAGTCTGTTCATGGTCTCTTACAGCAAAATCATCAATCAACAGGCTCAAAAAACCTCCAAAATAGGACTTTTTTAAAAGTTATGTACATAAGTTCTGGAATTCTTCATTGGAACATGTCTGTAGATACTAAATGTCAGACTTTTTCTTCATTAACTTGCTTGTAAAGTGCTACTAAATGCAAAAACACTGCCTTAGCCTTGGTGATCTTCCAAAACGCGATTATGGACTCAGAGAGAACATTTTGAGAAGCTTTGGCTCCTCAAATCACTCCTCTGATTCTATTCAGTAAAGATTCACATTCTGTATTTACTGCTGTTCTTGGCAATGTATTGAACTAATTGGCCAGTTATCGTCTGCTTTGATTTATTTGCTTTATGTTAATTTGAAATGATGTGTTCCATTTTCATTGAAGTCAGAAATTTCAAAGGTATCCTGTTCATCTTAGTTTTGTGAAAAATATTTTTCAAATGGAATTAAACACAAACATGTACATTTATATGAGTTGTAACATCATTAGCTGTCTAATTACATCTGTTACAGGAGTTTCAGAGGTTTTAGTATAAATTTGTGTAATATGAAAATAAAATTTATGGCCCCATTCAAATATGTACTAAGAAATCTCTGACAAGATAAAGTTTTTTTAAGCCAGTAATTTAGAAAATATCATAAGGGGTGGTGCTGTACTTTAACTGGTCCATTTCCCTGATGACACATCAATAGAGTTTCTGCGAAATGAGGAATGCAGAGTGAGAAAAAGCTTCAGAAAAAGACATAGTATCAAGTACAAGAATTGAGGTTTTCTAAGTGCGAAAGGCAAAGTGTCTTTAAATAATCACAGTAATCTTGATTTTTTAACTTCTTCATAGCCATTATATTGATACTATAAAGATTAGAGCATTTAGGATTATTCTCTCTGCACAGAAAATACATGTATCATAACAACCTTTACATTCACAAAAAATGCAGCTTTTTTTTTTACAAAAAAAAAAGTACAAAGAATGTAGATAGGGAATCAAAGGACAATGCGAGGTTATAACATAGCCTTTGATGGCTGACTTTCATCCACTTTAAGTAATCTTTCCATTTGTTGTCTCTATTTTAAGCAAATGCAGGATATGCAAGAGAAATATAAGCTCTAAGACTAGATATGAAAAAATAGTTTAAGTCATTCCAATTTCTCACTTCAGATGCTGAATTGGACACACTGTATTCTTTCTTTCTATGTAACAGATAGAATTCTAGTAGTCAGTCTGGAAAATATCAGTGCTCATCTGGGATTACTCTGTCCCAGGCAACCTTCCACCTTTTGCAAAGGCCATGAGGGTAGAGTTCAACTGCTGAGCTGCTACTTCTCTATTCCCCTTCACGTACTCTTACTATAGTGTAAACCTTTGTGCTGTTTCTCTTTTGCTTGTTCAGCTTCCAAATTCTAAGTGGATGCCACATATGAATTATCCTTACACCTTTGATGTATCTTTCTAGGCTGACATGAAAAACACATATAAAGGGAGTTTTCACAATTCTGTATATCTAGGTACAAAATACAAACTAGTCCTTCAACAACTGAGCCAGCTGGAGTTCTACTTAGTACATGACTGAGCATAAAGAGTCCTGGTGGAGTTTAGCCACAATTGAACACATGTGCAGTAATATTATATTGTAGGAGGTATCTCAGACTGACCTATCAGCCATGCTTGAAGGAGCTCCTCTTCTCTACTATTGTGGGAAGAGTGTTGGGGGTAAAATGAGTGAAAACTAGCAAGTTATATTCACAATCTAACAGAAGTTATAACAGGACAGAAATCATAAGGTGAAGTGCAGTTTCCAATGGAATCTGGTTGCCATACATGAAATCTATTCCATGATGATTCCACGGAACCTTAAGTGCATGCTGAGGGATGAAACGAATGATGGAGTAGTGCAGAAACACCACAGCCAGTCCCTGCTGCAATCCTCTCAGGGCTGGCACTGTGATGGTTCCATGTGTCTGATACAGCACATAGCAGCTCTCAGCCCAGGTTCAGCCCTGCTGCTGAACCAGCAACTGTGGGGATATCACTCCCCTCAGATAAGCTCAATGCATTATCTAATTGTAATATTAGCTCACACCTCCATCCCAAAATTATCTGCTCCTAAGATACCTGCCCCCATGGTATGGAAACATTTCACCAACCATGCATTCTATTTTACTGGCTATATCTTTAACAGTGAAGTGAGAGAATTTTATACCAATCAGTAACAAATGTATGATGGGAGACAATCAGTTCCACCTAAATATAAAGAAATAGTACAGAAGTGAATTAGGGATAGAGAGAAGTTACAGAAGTAACTTCTGGGATCAGTCAACTTGCTGAACCTGTCTTCTCTTCCACAGGGGCATCTATTGTTTAATAACATACCTTATGAGCACTAAATTATTAACTCAAGCTGACTTTCATTGATGATTGGAACTTGCCTGTATATCACTTCATATTTGCTTTTGCAATCAGTTACCATCATCAGCAATCTTCAAACCTTAACCCATCACAATTTTCTGTTATCAGTGTTTATTAATAAAGTCTGTTACTCTGAACAGTTTAGCATGAGTCCCTCAAGGGCAATAGAGGTCAAGGGCAGCTTTACAATACTATATATGTATGTATATATACAAATATGATTACATACTCAATGAAACTGAGGAGATCTGGAGGGGGTACTTATTTCTAGTTTGTAATAAGAGATTTAACTCCAATATACTGTTGTAGCATGTCTCTGAACAATATGTGAAGTGCCTTCTGACACAGAACATGGTTCAGTGGAGTCTCCATAACAGGACACTGACAGACTGGTCGGGCACAAGGAGCCTGGCTTTCCTGGGGCCTTGACAGACCAATTAAACACAAAGAATAGAAGGAAACCCCCTTTCACATGGCAATCAAAGCCCTTTATGACTTTTTCCAATGAAGACAGAAATGCAGAAATAATTTTGTTTCCTTGCAGGAAAGATAAGCAGTAAAATACAGATAAAATCTAGCCCTTAGCCAAATAATAATTTTCAATGTTTCAGAAATATAAAATCGTGTCTACTAGCCAAACCTGTCCACACACTACTTGGGTGAGCACCTAAAATTGGAATTCTAATACAGATAAAGTCTGTCTTTTCTGCAGTTCTTAATCTATGGAGTTTGGACAATTAGCGTGCACTAGACACCTGTTATCTGATGGCCACATGATGTATTAAAAGTCTCTGTCACAGGCTTTATTGACCTGCATGTGTGAGTTAAGCTGTCCTTAACAATAGACAGTTCAGCTTTCAAAGGTAGTGAAAATAATATCTACTTGAATGTGAGCATGAAGACTTTTTAAAATGATAAACTGAACATCATCTCACCCATTACTCATAGCTTCAAAGAACTATGTTATGCTATTCATATATCACAGGCAGAGAAGTATAAAACTACAGTACATCCAGAAACAAAACATGTAAACATTTCATGAGCCAAGATCTCCAGTTCAATTGCTTTTCAGATGTATGAATGACTTACAAGATCATATCCATATTATGATGGATTTTTTAAAAATAAAGATAGATCCTCCTATAATATTACGAGTTTTGCAAATTAAGTTAATGTTAATTGTGAGAAAGAACATTATTAACTTATTCGGGAGTGTATGCATTTTGCATAGCTTCACATCTTCACTGTTCTCTGGCCTGTGCTACATCCAGCAAATTCATCACCACAGAAGCTGGTAGCTCCTATTTCACACACTTTTTTTACTACATTCTTTCTACATTTTTATGATATCATATAATCTTCTATGAAATATAAACTCAGAAGTTAGGTACTTATGAAAGAAACTAAACAGTTTTTTCACGGAATTAATTTTTTTCATTAAATACAAATAATCAGTGACATTTCATTTTCTATCATCTGCATGGTTTCCCAATAAATTAATCTTCACAACATTAATATCAATATAGAGTCATTCTGCAATGCATGCATTATAGGGCATGGCTATATTATATTGCTAACATTTATACTAACTTTTTGACCATTGAAAATATTGATTTTTATTGGTTGCTGTACTCTCTGTGCCAGAACCCTTCCAAGTTCTTGTGAGCATTTCAGAACCTATTACTTGCTCTGCCATGTGCTTCATTTCTTTTAGGAGTTATTTGCAAGAAGTCTTCAAGAGTGTTACACATCAAAATCAGACAGTGAACTCTGACCAAGTTCTTTGTGAGCTTTCAATCCAGGAAAGCAACAGCATAATGGAAAATTATAAAACACACACAAGACTCCAGAGCCTGTTTGCCCTGTCTGTACTGGAACCTTTTCAGCACTCAGAAACAGCTGTGTAAAGCAAAGAACATGCTGCTGTATCTCAAGGGCGTTTTAGGTCTGCTTTGGTTAAAAGCTGCTTGGTAAAAACACACAGTTATGATTCCCGGTTTAAAAGCATTGAAAGTATTAAGGTATTGTCAGAAAAAAAAAAAAAAAAAGGGTATGAGCATCATAGGACAGCAGAAGTCTGTATGGCAGCTTCTCTTCATTGTAGGAATAGCTTCTACCTCAGACAATGCAGTACACCTTGAGCATGCAAAACCAGTCTTACATACCTGAAATGTGTATAAGCCTATAGACCAGGAAAAACTACCAAAAAAACCTTTCTGGAGTCCAATGTACAATACTGAGCATAGAAAACCCTTGTACAGACATATATGCATATGGTTTATATACATAAAGTGTTTTATCCTTGCCTTTCAGGACCATATCTCAATGCTCTATTCTGCCCTGTACTTCTAGAAACCATTTACGTCATGACCGTTGAAATCCACCCAGTTTGATCCTCGTTTTCAACATCACAGAGAGAGGACAATGACATGCATTAAAAGATTGTGAGCTGAGCTCTTCAGGGTCATACAGAGAATGATAAACAACCAACTGCAGGAAGAGAACTGTACTATTAACAGGAAATATAAGATATGTTAAAGTAATGCCTTAGAGGCCACTGTCTGAATGATTTTATAATATGTACTATTGAATAAGCAATATGATGAACTATTACACACATATCCTTATTCCAGGTTTTCACATATCTCATATTGATTTACTCTCACAGAGCTTTGCATGCAATATAAAATTAACTCTGCTAGTGTTTAGATGGGCAAACTGCATGATATCCTTGACAAATGAACCTATCAGGTAGATATGTGGAAGATATAAATGTGTCAAGAAATTCCAAAAAGCCTTTGTTGCTTCCACTTACATAAAAGAACTGAGAGAAACATCCCTCTCTGCAGTACTACACTTCATTTTTCCAGTTCAACATAATGGCCTAATCAGCTCATTGTTTCACATATCTAGAATATTTCATAAAAGCATATCATGTATAAGACATACATAATCTTTTCTTTCTACCGTAAGATATATTTTATATTTCTTTCACCCAATATAGGCAATCTGATAAGTATTTACCTGAAAATGATGTGGTCTCTACCTGGTATGCTTTCATGAGGTGATAATGCAGATGAAAAACTGGCTGTTCCTTTACAGAAGAAAATCGGTGTAGAAAGTGGCCAAGGATTTAATTGAGTAGCACATATTTTGCATTGTGTTGGGATGACTAAAGCCAGATAGGTGCAATTAAAAAACACACTACCAGGTCCCCACTAAAAAAGACCTCAAGAATACCCCCAAAACAACAACAACTTAAATTCAGAAGTAGCATAGATTTGGCACAAAATGCATCATGTCTTGTGACTGAGACCCAGCTCAGATGTCTGATACCCAATATGGATATTCTGCCATTGCACTGTGTCTTTTGGGCTAAATCTGTTCAGCGTCTACAGATTCAGAAGCAGAAAAAAAGTACATGCATATCTGTGGTGCTACTCAGGAAACTGAAAAAAATTCTACCCTCCCATATTATGATGTGTTCTCTCTGGTATGTTGAGAACAGGGTTCTATTTAGCAACCCAGAGCTGCTGTTGTGTTAGCAAAATATCAGAGGAGCTCATTATAGAAGCTAAGCTAAGCTGTTCAATTTTAATACAGAAGAGAGAATATAGCTATGGAAATGTGTTCTTTTAAAACAAGTTGGTTCTGAGTTGAGACTTAAGCTGTCAGTTTCAGTCTAAAGCCTATTTTTACAATCTGATTATAAATCTTTAGAAATGGAAATGTTGACATATCCTTGGCTATAAACAACTCTAACAGGAGATTCTGCCATAAGCTTGCAAAGCCAACTATTTTAACTAAAATCTCTGTTTATTTCATGTTGCAAGGTAAAACTTCTGTTTATGACTGAAATAGATGAAACTTCTGAAAAAGTAAAGTAAGTGATCTTCAAAGTGGTACTCACAGCAAAGTATTTATACTATTTATACTCAGCATACTAAGTATTTAAGACAATGTTTAAACATAGATATGTCTGTTTCTCCTCTTAATAAAACTTTCTCATGATGCCCACTGTATTTTATGTTATTATTTTATCAGACAGCACTGAGTCCGTAAGACTATGAGAGCATGCTGTAAAGACTGAAAAGATCCAGTCACACAGACACATGCATGATCCTGACATTATGCAAATAGTCATCTTTACAGTAATTTTATTATTCATAGGGTTTTCACCATTCAAATGCATTAAAGTGCTTTGCTTGACTGTATATGGAGAGGATGGTAAAAGTCAGGTGGAAAAGGATAAAGAAGGACAGGATTGAATGGATATATCTATTTCATGTGAGGTCACTCAAGCAATATTTTTGCTAAGGTTTTTTTCTTAACTGTAAAAGTACAGTAGATAAGGCTTATTACAGGAACAATCTGCCTGATTGAAATGCTAAAAAAAATCTGTAGCTATAAAACCTTCATTCTTTTAATTAACAATATCAAAATAATGACAAATAAGAATATGCAAGAAAACTGACACTCATCTGATTATGCATTGGAATCCATAGTTAAGCACAAAATGATAACTAGATAATTAGTTTTTTCTCAATATCTCTATATTAATGTCTGCCAAACATTCCATGGAATTTCTGCTCTTACGAATTCTGTCATGAATCAAGGACAGAAATAAAATGTTATAGAATGAATTTAATCAAATATATTCACATAGAGAGGGAAAGAGATCATGTTTACAAAATGTATAGGTAGCAGTCATACAGACTGGCACATGCATTTTACAGTTTTAGTGCTTTGGTTCTATATCTGACTTGAAACCTATTCTCATGAGCTCAAAGACATTTTTCCACTATTATTTTCAAGTCAAAAAATTATTTTGGTTAATTATTTCAATTTCAACACAAATGTAAGATACTCCTATTTAAAGTGAAGAAAAACTCAGAATCTATTAGTTTATCTCCATTTGTCTCAAGTAGACAGGGATGGAGTAGAGCCCAGTACAGAAAATGATAGGTAGATCAGCTGTGATTCAACCATACAATCTTTAAATATTTTTAATTAAGGCTTCCCCTAAGGAAGAATTGAACCTAAATGAAGGACTAGACATATTTTCTATACAGTGCACTCAGGGTGTGTTAAAAGAGCATACTTTGTGCCACAAGTTGGTACCCTTTGAGGAAGGCAACCTGTGCACTAGATTAGTACAGATGCCTCAGCAAGGCATCCTGCTTCAGCCTTTCAGCAACACAAGCAGGTTCATGCAGCCTGCAAAACTGCCATTGCTGGGCCACTTGTTGCTGCAGCCAGCATCATCTCATTCAGAATACAAATTCAGGTCACACAGCAGAGAACACTGCTGTACCATATAGCTGCCCTTGTGCTTGAGCAAACCTCACTGGGTTCGAATGCACTCATTCTTCATATGGCAAAAAGTCTGCTGTTTTCATTTGGTTTGTTTTCTGTGCCTTGATTTTTAAGCATTTTTAGATGGCAAAAATGAATGCTTCATGGAAAGCAGAAAATAACAGCAAATTAAAGGAAAAAATCAGGTTTTTTCATTTTATTTAAACTATAACTATCTTTCCAAATTATTAATGAATATCAAAAATAAAGTATACATGCATAACCATAAAAGTTCGTTTTTAAAAACTATTTTTGAAAAAGCAAAATAAATTTAAGGTCCATTCTGATGGTAATTCTCTAAGTAATGGTAAGTAAGAATGGCTTGGAATGCAGCTCAAATGAATTGTCTGTGTGTCCTATAACTTTCTAGTAGTTGCAAGCATCTATATTTTTTATTATGTTCCAGTGTACATAGGCTGTATGCTTTCATATTGATACTTTATACAGTTCAAGTTTTGAACAATGATTTCTAGTATTACTTTTACTTCATTTTCTGAAAAATGTCAAATTTCATTTAAAGTGTAAAAGCAAAATCCAGATTAACATGTAATTAATAAAGGAACATTATTAATTTTAACAGAGTGAGAATTTAGCTTCATGATTTTTTAATAGCTACAGGTTAGCATTTTCAAAATCATTGGTAGGCTTTGAAATGCTAACAAATGCACTATCAATATTTTTGAGGAATCTGCGGTATGTTAACACAAACTGTAACAACAAAATTATTCATAATAACAGTGCTTGTGTTAATCTTTCAACAAACAGTCCATAGTTCTACATGCATGCGCAGCAGAACTCCAATACTTTAAAATTTTCAAAACTTCAGTAGCTCACCAAAATAAACAGAAACTCTCTTTTGGGAATATCAAATGAAGTCTTGCACCAAACTGAATTTAAAGTTTCAATCACTTACTCAAATGTGTGTTTATCAGGGCTGTGCTGAAAGATGATGAGACACATTTGTGACTACAGAAGAAATCCAAGGATATCTCTTGGATAATATGACAGATTAAGAAATTTGTTATTTGGCTGATGCATCCTTGAAGTTCACTTAGACGTAGAAATCAAATACTTTTTCTACTTGAATATTCTTCCCATACTTTAAAGCTAGTTTTTTATGAAAATGTAATTGTTAGTCAGTTGCTTTGAATTTATTTTCTTCAGCTAATTAATTTTTAAAATATTCTTCTGTAGTGTTAACTCACGTTTTCATAGTGCAAAGTGTTTCAGCTGTAGACTACAAAAAATGTGTAGTCTCCAACTTAAAGCTGTATGTTGGTGCCTTTTTGGACTAGAGTTATAAAGTAACTCTTCTGTTTTTAGTAAGCCACAGATCAGTGCTAAGCTGTCTCATCGACAGAAAAGTGCTTTTTTATTTAACATGTGTTATATTTTGCTGGTAAGAAGTTGAGTTCTGGCTCTAGAATTGTCTTAACACTCAACAAAGCAAATTTTTTTATGCTTTTTAATAAAAAATTCGATCTTTGCTTTAGAATTATTAGACAACCTGTTTTATGCTGAAATATTCATAATGCTGATATGCCTCCCCCATCAAAAGCTGTCACAACCATATTCCAGCAAAATGCAAATATAACTACAACAAGATGATAAAAGTGAGACATAAAATTCAGATATCTACTACTTTGCATTTCTCCTACACGTGAAAAAATTGGCTGTTTGGGCTATTTTGAGTTGTTTTAAATAGCTGCTATTAGTATTTCATATCTGTATGAAAATGAGACCTCACGACAAACACTGTCTGTGCAGCAATTAATTTCACCTAGCAGCAGCGTTTTAGTATTTGAACACTGATTTAAGAGAGAGATTAGAAGAATTTATGCTGACCTTTTATGTCAGTGCAATCATTCCATGAGGAAGATGGCCAAAAAAAAATATTGTCTTGTTTAGGGAAACTCCAGAAATAGAAGGGTTCTGCAGTTGTGAGCATGTTCACTCAGCACCACTTTTTAGGGTAAAAATAAAGGCACTGTAGATGATAACACTGACATTATAAAACCATATTCATGTGAAATTTGCAGCACAAATGGATGCTGTCAAATATTAAATCTACTTGCAGACATAAGGCCTCTTACTAGTCCCTTAGACTTTGTTAGTCTTTACAAGAATTTTAAAAGGTGAAAACATTCTATAATGTAATTCCACCACACAATATTAAGGAAGAAAATTAATATTTAAATTTTCTTTATAGACAGGAATGAAGGAAGAATGGAGAAGAGAAGCTGAGGTATTTGTATGGTAGATAGACTTGATTTCAATCAAATATGTATATATCACACCCCTCATCTTTTGAAGTAGATTTCTTCAGGCCTGTCATCCTGTTCTCATGAGACACAGAGTTACTTTCTGTGACTAGAAGTGTAAAGTATATCCCTGTGAAATCCAAAGGAATCATGCTATTGCAATTTAGGAGTTTATATGACATTGAATTTTCATTACTCTTTTTTTTTTTTCTTTTTTGTTTTTGGTCAGCAACTTAGCCATTGAACAAAAAAGATGGAGAGCTGCCTCAATGTACATACTAAACTGGCTACAGAAGTGCTCAGGTGCTCCTGCTCTGTCACAAGAGCCATGGTCACTACTGCAGCACTACAAGAGCTGTCACTACTACAAGGATTGTCACACTGTCACTACAACAAGAGCACTGTCACTCCTGCTGAAGAAAGATGGAAGCTGTTGGTACTAACCTCATTTGAACTCCTGCATGACCAGGCAGCAGTTTCCCCTTCGGCAGCCATTTTCTTTTACCCCAACAGGCAAACTATTTTTTCCCCAAGAAAATAGCTATTTAAAATGAGACTCTGATCACAAATAAATTTTACCATCTATCTTTAGATTTCTAAATAAATACGTGATTCTGAGGAGCTCTTGCTAAGCATATTTCCCATTTTAACTCAAAAACCCTTCTCAATTTGGAAATGTCAGTGTATGATTGCAATGCTTTATAAAAATAAATATCAAAATTACGAAGAAGCTTTTCACAAGTAACCTCAGATTTCTCTTTCACTTGACTGATCTTCATCCAAAAATAGGGAGATTTGAAACACACAAACCAAAAAACCAAAAAACCAAAAAAACCAACAACAACCAAACAAAAGAGCAAAGCAAGCTTCCTTACTATCCTAAATTTAGCCAAATATGAGGTACATATTTTAAAATGTATCTGGCTGGCAAAATGCAATGATTTATAATCTACGAACCAGGAAAAAAAAATCAAGCTAATCACTACAGTCATCAAAGCCTTCCTCTCATGCGGATTACTACTGAACAGCTACTTTTATATTCTGCCATGTATCAATTTCTAATTCATTATTCTGATTGCAATCAGGGGACATCATTGTTCTGTATCTACTGGTCTTCATTAATGTTCACAGCCACTTTTGAGCTGTAAGGCTTAGATTCCAGCAGAGCAGACACAATGCCTAAATTTGTTTTATAGATGAAATTAGGGGAACCCTCCTAATGAATGAAAACCAGTTCATCAGATCCCACTGCTATAGCTTTATTTTAAGCCAGGATTTTTAAAATGTTAATCCTAAAAAACCTATGAAGATTTAAGAAAAGAAACAAAAATAATAATAGAAAAAGCTTGTCTTTTTTCCTCTATCTAAATAATTTAATTTCCCTAATTAACTGTCTAGGTTGGAAGATTCATTGATTATTTGATTTATCAGTGATATATATATATATATTTTTATACATATATGCTGCACAAACAGCCTTTGAAATGATCTTATAGAGTTCTAACTTTCCTTGCTGGAAATAAAATAAAAGATATTATATGTTTTTAGGCTTTTAACTAGACTTTGGTCACTCTAAAACTGCTGGGTTATGGTTTTTGTAATAGTCTAACCTTCTCCCTTGCAACTCCAATTCTAAACATAGATTTATCATTACCTGATTTAGGTAAATGAAACAAAGCAAATTAATGTACCTCTGGATTTAGTGGTTCATTGCAATTTGTTTACTAAGAACCAACATTGAGTCACATATATTCTGGTTAAAGTAAGCGAAGAGATTGTTTGAGACAAGATATATGTATTAATTATAAATAAAGTAAATAAATATATCCTTAGTAATTATTTATTGCTATAAAATATGTCATTTATATTGAATGTCTCCAGGGGAATATTTTATTTTTCATTCGGGCAAAGAGACACAAAGCCTGATTCTGACTTTGTACATAATCAGGTTAAAATCAGTGCCCAGGTGACAAGAATCAACATTTTTTCTCCACTTACAATAATGACTCCCATAAGCAGTTTGCATAAAATGAATAAATATCTCCATAGGACAGAGAACAGCCATGTTACCTCAGGGGCTCAAGTAGAGGCTGCAAACTACAAAAATTTAATCCTTAGTGAAGATCAACAGAATCCATACGTTTTTGAAAAATATCTATCCTCTTCTGACATGAACCTCACTCCCCCAAAAATCCAATCAGTGAAGCAACCCTGAGAATGTCTACTTCAGACAATGTATGTCTGTCTTGGATTTTACTCCCTAAAAAGCATCAGGCCATTTTAATATGTTGAAATAACTTTGGAGGTAAGAAATATAGAATTATGAAGAATAATTTTAATGTCATTGTGCTGAGAATAATTTTCTGTCTTCACTGTTGCTTGAGATCAAATATTAACTTGTATGGAATACATCTCTCTAAATCTACTGTTTGTAGAGACATATATTCCACATCCTATTCTATAAACAACAAAAGCTGAATGCTTCAGTAATGAAATACTAGAATAAATTTGCTAATGATTTTACTGAGCTCTCTCAAGCAATTATTTCTTTGGTCTAATGACTTTCTAGGTAAGTTACATCTTTGTTAAAGCTTTTGATTTCCTGTCTTTGAAATAAACATTTTTTAAATCTAATTTTTACTATATTTTTGATTCTTTTTCCGATGTACATATATGCATTATAGTGTTCATAACTATACAACATAGAATATAACATAACACTTGTAATGGAAATAACAAATCAAGACAGAAATCACAGACAGAGCTACGTCTCATTACTTTTTTCTCTGATAATGAGACTGTCTTGATTTCATTTACTAACATGTAGACTGGTAGTCAGCATTGTCACATAAGTCACACATCATCTGTACTTTCCAAATATTATGGATATTGAAATAATAATTCTTTACAGATGGGTGAAATTTTTTATACCACTGTATGAGACAAGCCATGTGAACATATGGGAGCCAAAGCTTATGCTAAACATCACCCAATTATGTTGAAAGTACAATAAATTAGAAACTAAAGGCAGGAAAAGAATCATTACAAATATGAGTATCAGTGCCTAATGTGAGACAGCAAACTGGGATCACTTAAGGTTACTGAAACTAGCACTGATCAGATTAAAAGGAAGACAAGGAGGACTAATGTACCACTGTCTTTAAAGGAACACAGGCAAGACGCTATTTAGTTTCACTGAGTCTTGGTCAGACTCTCATCACAGACCAGTGATGTAGCTCAGATATGAGATATTGTTCTGGAATTAGGGGAATTCAGTTTGCTTGAACCATGACCAGCAAAGTTATTTTGTACCTTTGAGGTGTGACTGTACAGGTGCTTTTAGTGTTTGGTGTTCAGACTACATTTTAAAAACCAGAAGGTGCTCTGATTGTGCTTTCCTGACAGATACAGGTCACTCCTATATTAATTTTAAACTCATAAATCATTTAGAAATTAGGTACTAGTGTTCAATCTGTTTGAAAGGAACAGGAACAGTCAGAAGTTTAGGAAAAGGAAGTAAAAAAATTAAGCAAAGAAGATAGGCAAGCATTACTATTGACAGTAACATAATAGGACGGTAATCAAAATCAGAGATCTCAGGAAAAGTAATACCTTATATCAACGAGGGTGTAAATAGGTTAAGTGGGTACCATAAGGAGAATACAAATGGAAAAAAAGCTATCTACAAGTCATAGGTTCTAGCTGAGAGGATTTAAGGTTTAAGAACACTAATTAACAAACTTACTAAGTCTGACAATATATTCAATAGACTAGTGGGTACACTACAACTTGGAAATTATATACTGCAATCTAAATAATCTGGTTTTCTTTGTATCCTTATTTAAAAAACACAGCCAGCACTGTGAGTTCAAAATAAGCAGACATCTGGAGAAAAACAAAATCTTAAAACTCAGAAAGTAAAACTTTAAAAACAAATACTAGTGACAGAAAAACAGAACTACTTTTTGATGTTACAAGCAGGAGTGGAAAAGGTGAGGGGAAACCGTAGCCAAACCATGTCAAGATCTTAAACAGGCTTACAAAAAGGTCTCTGAGCAAGATATTACTTTAGCTCAGCAAGCACTGCCATATGAAGTAAGGTTCCAAGTGAAATGCAAACAAAAGATAATGATAAACAGAAATCCATATAAATTCAGGAATAAGTAAACAAGATGTCCCAGAGGAAGGGTTTAGGTATTCTCTTTTTCCACAACATAAAAATATGAAGAGCATTAGGAGCACTTTGAATGCATTACCATGATACTGACTTTTTTGGAAACACACGCACATATTAAGCTCTAAGGAATAATTGTTGTGAACTAACCGAATATTTTCTTTTCCAGTGAAAGTGAATCAAAGCACAGTACAAAAGAGGGACAGAGCCAGAATCAGAATATGTTATAGTCATGCTTTCATCTAGATACAAAAAAGGAGCCCTTCTAACTCTGAGCCAAGCTCTTCATGCAGTACAAACGACACTGTTAGGTATGGAACGTAAAACTTATGTTCATTTAAACTACTCTGTGAAGTCTCAACCCTAACCCAAGGCACAGCCCTAACCCTAACTGGAGCAGTAAAAGCAGCCTTTTGCTGAGGTTGAGGCATCCAGCACATGGGTGCTGCCAGGCAGAAAGCTGCAGGGAGCAATGCTGGGGCAGCGCCGTGCTCCCCTGGAATGCCTTCTGTAGTTGCAGTGTCCCTTGAGCTCTAGGCTTTGTGGTTTTTTTTAAGCCTATCTCCAAAAGGCATGCTAGCCTACACCTGATAATTTTGTTCACAGTCACTGAGCCATACTGACAGGCATGAGGGAGAGCAGACTGCACAATGTCCTTTGGGAGATGGTGACTGCTCTTACAGATCTCTGTGGCTTTTCTATTCCTTCTCATGACTCATAGCTCACAGAATTCCAAAATGCCTGTCTTCAAAGGGGAACAAATACCATCTTATGAGAGCTTATTCAGCACAAGTAGAACAGTTAACAAAGGAATAGGAAGGAATGAAAAAACAGGACAAACAAGCAGAATTTTATTTCAAAAGGAAAATGAAGCAGAGACATAGGTTCACCATCCTACAGTGTCAGTGGACATGCATAATTTCAAATGCAAGTTCAAAGTTTTACATAGTTGATCATTGAATTTAAAAAAAAAAAAACCTCACATATGTATGGTTTTTTATGTCCATCCATGTCTCTAGGAGAAAAATACAATATACCTTTAAAGGAAAGGTACTAATAGAGATTTTAATGATTAAATGGAGACACGTTTAAAGGTACTAAGTTAAAACTACAACCTATCCATGGCTTACCTATAATAATCAAAAACTCTCTCTACAAGCTTTGCTTTTCTAATTAGCTTAATACTTGTCAAGAATGATTAATGAGCAATTGATTATAGCTTGCTGTTGACCTGGGATTAAAGATTAGGAAGCAAATCCTGAGTTAAAACTTTCTGCCTGTAAGGCACAAAGATTCTGCAACAGAGACTGTGCACAAGGACATACAAGATACCAAAGGAATTGTAATGAGAAGGTGACAGCAAAACAATTTCCGATGGGGCACCATTTTCTGTATGCAGTCAGTTTAGGCTTAAGGCAGGAAACCTTTGCTTCACAAAAGGCTAAAAACTTCTGGAAAGTTGGCAAAGTTTCTCTTACTGTTCTGCTCAAATATCCCATTGCTCAAAAGACCTACAACTGGCTTTGTCTGAATGAGAAGAAAACCTCAGGAAATGCAGAAAGATGGAGAAAAAAATGCTAAGGGATGTAAATGGTTCTCTCTATATATGTACTTTGTACTGGGAAGGAATCATACTGCCAATAATCCATAAATTCTTGGCTGGCATAATTTTTGAGTTACAGAAACAACTGATGTGAAATAAAATAGTGTGCAGTACAGCTGGACAAAGATTTAGAAACTACACCATGATGACAATATCATTTGATATTTTGTATCATTGGAATAGAGATAAAATAGAATATGCAAACTTTTCTCTTTTTGCTAATTTCAATGTTTTTAATAGAGATATTTGGAGATTCCCTAGGCAATTATTCTGTATAGTGCCAGGAAATTAAGCAACAATCTCCATTCAAGAGCAGGTTCCACTGCTGAAGTAATCAGACAAACCTCATCCAAATCAGTGAAATAATTTTATTTCCATCTTCAGAGGATCCAGCTATATTTCTTGATTCTTCCTTCTCCTCCACAATTTTTTATTCTCTTTACACTGTGTTCTTTCAATATCAGGAAAGAAATTATTTTCTTTTCTTCCACCTGCCACATATCATTTTGAATTGGCTCAGTTTGCCAAAACAATACAGTTTACAAAACAACAATACAAAATAAAAACAAAACAACACCAGTCACAATTTTCTGGTGATATGGAAATAATCTTGAAATTAAATACATCCTGCATTAGCAAAATGTTTCTCTGCCAAATTATATGTACAGATCAAATTTTAGAGATCAATATCTCCTCTCGAATTGGGCTGTCAGGGCTATGATTTTGGCCTCATTAAAATAGGAATTTGGTACTTTTAATTGTATTTTATTCTACTACAATGCATCAGGGCTTTTACAAAGATGTTTTTCTGCACCAGACAGAAACTGCACAGAGTCAGACACTGACAATTGAGAGAATGTGATCTGATGACATTATTCAGTGAGTGAGTCAGTGCCTCTACTCAGGCATGAAAAAGAAAGGAACTGTGTTTTAATGTGGTATGTACTGTCACAGGATTATCAAAGGAAATACAAGTGGGAGACAATGTGCAGCTACATTAAATCCCTTAGCATTTGAGTTCCTCAGCACTATGCCTTGTAAGAAGAACATAAAAAACCTTTGGAGCACCAGCAGCGTGTGGCACAGCCTACATAAACTAAAGCAAAAGCCTTTGTGAATGCAAATCTCCTGTGGCAAAAGTACAACTGTTCTGGCCTGTGAAATTCAAGTCTAACTGCAAACTTGAAAGGCCATTTCATTCTAGGATTCAAACCTTTCTGCAGTTGAATGTTTTGTGATGGGATTTTGTTTGAGGACCCTCTTAATGGGTAGGATTACTTTATGGCAGTAAAAAAAATTAGCCTTTGGTCCCCATGTCTTGTAATCTGTAATTAATAAAATTTATAGCACATTAAAGGTTATCTTTTTCCAAATGTACTGAAAGGAACACACTGAGAAATTAATTTTATGCCATATGGAAGACTTTCAAACACCAAACAAAATAAGTTGCTATGTGTGCTCAGGCACAGACACCTTTTCCTTTAAAAAAAATCTCTTTAAAAGCCACAATAATAAACAAAAAACAGTTCTAAAGACTATCAGAAAACATTCTATACCAAGCTATTGCTCTTCTTGCCCACCATGAGCTCATTCTGTCATTAAACTTATTTAAGTAGATTGAAGAATATAAATTTGTAAATGTCTGCTGCATCCTCTGTTAATTTCAAAAAATAATTTTAAAAAAAAGATGCTGACTTGGTAAAAAGCAAACGGGAGAGGGGAAGAGAGAAAGAAGAGAGAGAAGGAGGGAGGGGCCGGAATGCCACTATTCCTCTGCCTTGTGTTTCTCTTTTCCCTGCATTTCTGAGGTCATTCTATAAAATCAGGTTTTATCAGGCACAATTAAGTAGCATTTCCCTGTATCATTTTACCTGACCTGGTTTGGCTTTTTTATGTAAACCAACTAGAACAAAACAACTAAAAAAGTGTTTAGACATATCATTCTAGTAAATGCAAGTGGCAAGTTCAAGTGTCACTTTCTATTTGTGACTTTAAGATGAGTCTTGCAACACACACGTGCTATACACCCATTATGGAACACCCTAAATGGTACAGTGGAAAGGATTATGTAACAGCCAGTTTTCAACACAGGCTTTCAACTTTCAGAGTTGATAAGATACACTTGAAAATGTGGCCAAAGATCCTAGAAAGGGAAAGGTAGGAAAATAATAATAACTGCAAAAGAAGCCATGGAAATTTAGAATGCTTTAATCTGAGACAGAGATTGACTGATTAACTGGGATTAGAAATTCTGAAGGATAGGCTCTACATTTAAGAAATACATAATTCCCATATGATTTAAGGCACTGAAAACACACAGGCCACTGTTTTACTATAATGGTAGAAAGCACAAAGAAAGAAAATTGCAGTTTCCAAAATTGACCTTGATATCACTAAAAAGAGGTAGGCTCTGCAGATCTTACAGAGATGCTGCAGAAAGGAAATCACAAAATGAAGCACTTTGCAGCTGCTAAAGACCAGCTAAGATGTCTGCTGGCATAAAAGACTCAAGCTACTATGCCCCAGATATTTTTGGATATATCTAAACAGATCAACATAGTTGGGATTCTTTTTCTAATGCCTCTGAACTCAAGATCTGAAAGAAGTTACACATTTATAGTGACACTGAAGTAAAAAGGAAATCTTAATGTGCAGAAAAGAAAACAAAAATCTCCTGAAGTGCTTCAAACCCCACATTCATGTGCTGACAAAGAGTTGGCTATTTCTAATTTTAAAATAATACTGTGTCATTGTGTATTATTTAACTGCAACAAAGGGAAATTATAAAGATATTTCTTTTTTTCCTGGCAAATTCTGAAAAAGGGAAAAGTTCTTATGTACTTGAATTGTATAATATTTACTGAATTTAAATTAAACTTTGCACATACTTTAAAGATTTTCATATGCAAACAGTACAGCTACCAACCAGTAACTGCAAAGGACATAATAATTTAATGGTATTTACATGTTTTGTATACTTTTCAACAAGTGAATTAATTCTAAGTTGTGTGCATTTTATTAATCACTGAATGCTTACTCCTTAAGTGCTTAATTTGAAACATTACTACTGATTTGCAATATGTGTTTCAAGTTTAGTGTTTGACTACATTCACTTTCCTTTCCGTCATTATCTGCTGATTAGTTTACCTATAATTGAAGTCAATAAAGTCTCCTTAATGTACTGTACTGCTGTGTATCATTAAATATTGGTTGTAATCATGGAACTACTTCAGTGCTTTGGAATTGCAAGAACACATAAAGGATGCTCTGATATTCTCTTTCTTACTGCATAAACACTTAACCATCCAAAACATGAATTAGTAGCAATTTTATTTAAAATTGTAATCACTAGTTGTAATGGCACCCCATTACCTTAAATTCTGGTTTAGTTGCAAACTTAGTAAGTAGTCAGCAACTGGAATAAACAAGCCATCTATAAGTAACAATAACAAATTTTTGTATGTTATTGTTACTTAACATATATACATAAGGAGATTCCTATTCAAATAAAATAGAGCCAAGTGCCATGTGGCAAAGTTTCACCCTCCAGAGAATCTGACTCACATGTTTCTTTATGTCCTAGAAGTCTGTGTGGCAACATAACATCAGAGACAGCTCAAAACCACCAAGCATCTCAAAAATTTTCCAGTTAAGCAAAAACTAAACCATGTGCTAAAGTGGTTTACTCAATCAAGGTTTTAATTTTTCTGCAGCAGTTCAGCATAGTCCTAGAAATGTTGGGAATGAAAGTCTCCACATCAGATACCTAAGCTTACTTCAACAGGCCTTGGAATATGATTTCAAATGGGTACCAGGAATATGATTTCAAATGGCAGACTGATCAGAGAGAATGTTCAACAAGCCAACTACAAGAAGTGGAGCAGTCAAGGGAAGGGACAGTCACCTTCTGCTTTGCATTCACTAGAACACATCTAGAATATTGAATCCAGTTTTGGACCCCCTCCCCACTACCCCAAAAGCAGGAGTTCAGGGGAAGGCTACCAGAATCATCAAGATTGTTGTTTGCCCTGAAAGGAGAGGCTGAAGGACCAGGTCTTGTTGAGTCTGTACAAAATATAGCTTTAGGAAAACCTAAAAATCAGTAAAGAACCACACTGAGAAGATGGAGCCATGCCCTTGAAAGCACTGAGTGGGAAGACAAGACAATAATAATAAGATGGAAAAATACCAGACTGGACATAGGGGAAACTTTTTTCCATACAAGTACAGTGGAATATTTTGTCCTGGGAGATTGTGCACTCTATCCTTGAATGCTTTTAAATACCCATTTGGATATGGCCCTGGGAAATGTGGCCTGATTCTGCAGCTGACCCTGCCTGAATTGGAGGTTGTATGAGAGACTTCCTTGTTTCCTTACAACATGAATTATTCTCTGATTTGGTGACATATTTTAATACTGTGACCTTTTAAAAAGAGACAGTACCAACTACAAACAATCTGTTCAAATTTGAGAATTTCCACAGAAACAGGTAGAAAAAAAAAAAAGTGCTTATTTTTCCATTGCTGTGAGCTGTCCCACCAGAAGATAAGACTGGGACAAACACTGTTGCCACTACCGGACTAAAGCAGGTTTATGTTTGGCTAGTAAGGATTGCTGACAAGGGAACTTTTATTCTTATACCCTCTTCCATGTTACAGAATCATAGGATGGTTTGGGTAGGAGACTTCCACATATTTAGTCAGACGTTCTCTAAAATCACTATAGTCCCAAAAATGAACAGTACAAAAAATTGCATTTAAGAGCTCTCTAAGTTTTGAGAGCAGCTAACGCATTTTAAATCTTTAACTATGAGATTGTTCAATTGATGCACCTGTATAAATATATTGCCACAGGCTATGCATTAAATATAAGACCAATGAAGTGGAAAACTGATATGTCAGTATGATGTGATTTACTGACAAGGTATTTTTCTTCCTCAGTGAAAAATAAAAATGGAGGATATATTCCACACTGTAATCTGGTTGTGTTATCTGAGCAATTACTGCTGAGCTTAACCCTTCCTGTGGGCTGCTGACATGTAAACTCTGAAAAAAAAATATTATCTACAAAAATGCTATAATTGTAGATTTAAAAAGAACCACTTGTGTCTCTTAATGTTTACAACTGCTCAGATGACTTCACCTAGACAATTTCTTCTTTGTTGCAGCCTTTTGTTTGTTTCTTTGTTTCGGTAGATCTTCAACTAGCAGAGTAAACATTTTGGTCTGGCTTCATCACAGCTATTTCTGCACAAAAATATTTCTCATAAATATGCTATATTATCCAATAAATGAAAACTTCTGTTCTGCTTCCATTCATCAGATAAAAAACAAGAAAGTTGGAAAATAAATCAGATTCTCATTTATTAGCCAATTACCTTGTCAACTAGTCTGTAGTTTCCTGATTCTTCTTTTGTTGCCTTTCATGTAGAATGTAATGATACATTCCAGTCACTCTTCCTCTCATCTGGATTTTTTCTTGACCTCCATAGCCTTCCAAAAATTATGGAGGGGCTTTGCAATGACAACATTTAACCCCATTATCAGCTTTGGATGCATCCTATAAATTGCCAATAACATGTCTATATTCATCATTGTAACCATTCTATTAATGGTATGCTTCAGCTTTTCTTCTTGGCATAGATCTAGGCTGATCTTACCTGTGAAAGTGTGAAAAGAGTGATGTTCTGTCCTTTTCTGTATGACTTTTACTAATTTGCCAACCTCATTCTGCAGCAGTTGCTCAAAAGCTCAGAGCTTCTTATTTGCAAGCAATCAGCTCAGCAGAGCACTTCTCCTTGTGAGCAGCACAGTAGTTTGTTACTACTGTTAGGATTCACAACGCACTACAAAAATCTCTTGTGCTGCTTGTGCACCACTGTGTTGCTTTCTGAAGTCCCCCACAAGAATCAGGACCTGCAGAGCTAAGGATTTTCCAAATAGTTCCTTAGAGCTGAAGAGTTAGTTAGAATGTGCACCCTGACCAAAATAAATACTATAAAGCATGAAGGTCTGTAAATCTCTACAAGTTCTGAGCTGTGTGCAATAGAAATTCTGTAAAACGTAAAGGTAGTCTCAAAAGTAGAGAAAGATAAACAAGGATCATTATCTCTTCCTTTCTCCCTACCTCTGAAGTGGGACAGATACACAGAGGAGTTAAGACCACCATCTTGAATGCTTTTACTGTACAAGTACTGAGACTATTTAAATACTTTACCTCCTTGAGCACTTATCTTCTAAAATCACTCTCCAGTATTGTCAAAACCTAATACTTGGTAAATATTATGAATTTTGTGTTTAATGCAGAAAGAAACACATGACAGCAACAATTCAAATCTGTCCTTTAAGCAATACTCTGGTATCACCTGATGTCCTAAGACTGAAAGGGTAATCAAATTTGCAACAGGTTTCTAGGGTGACTTATATTTGGATTTTTTAAGAGATGATTTTCACTTTAATTGAAGTTAAAGAAACACAACTACTGTAAATATCTATTCTACCAACAATGGTATTTGCAATTCCCAATTATTTAGAGTAAGAATATCAGTTTTAATTCTAATGACTAGAATCACGCCTACTTTGGAAAAGACATTATTCTCAGAAAAAAAAGAAAAAAAAATTTTAAAAAATAAAAATCTGGGTATTGTCCCAGCAAGTTTAAATTAAGATTTAACAGTTTGAGTATTTTGTTCAATTTTTATTGAACAGATATACTCCAGTTGCATTTTATCTTCTTTCTTTTCAAATTTTATTTCACCCCCTTCTTTGTATAATTGCATATCTATTTGTCAATACTCCCTTGTAATTTTCTCCAGTAAAATAATGTCCCTTTTTAAGTAATCCAGTTTCTACTTCTAAATCTCCTGACTAATGCATAATAGGAGATTACACCACCTCAAAGGCCACTTATGGGCTTCCCAAAACATTGCTGGAAAAATTTAGCATTCTTATGTTTATGTTTCCCAACAGAAGGCAAATTAGTTTTGAAAGCCTTCACCATCTCATAATATGGATAGTGGATTCTTGTGATTTATTTTTAGATGCATAAGGTTTCAATTAGATGGTAAGGGTGAAAGAGTCACAGTTGAAGATGTGGGGGTTTCTGTTCTAGCTGCAGGCCTAAAATTATATGATGAATCACCAAAGCAGAAAACTCACTATTTGACCTTCTTATCAGATCTTGTCTTCTTCTAAGATGGAAATTTTTACATTAAAAGATGTCAATATCCCTGCTTATTTACCATGTATAAAACAAGAAAGCCCTGTCCTATTCATGTGACTGACACTGAAAGTTCTAGAAAATATTTCCATGCTATAAAAAATTATGATTCCCCTTCTCTTTTCTGTCATTTTTCATATCTCTAGATACTTCAAGACAGAATCTAAGTATTAACAATAGAGCAGTGGCTCTTGCTCCATCTCTAGGGGGCGAACATTTGTTGCAGCCCTCCAGGAACTAACTGGTAGGGGCGGAGAAGTTCTCGCAGGAGCACTGAGCACAAGTCTCAAGGTGGAAAAGGAAGATGGCTCAGAACAGCGTTGCCCCAGCTCCAAGGGATCCTCTCTTTCCATCACTG
This sequence comes from Regulus satrapa, assembly GCA_013396955.1. NCBI lineage: Eukaryota > Metazoa > Chordata > Aves > Passeriformes > Regulidae > Regulus > Regulus satrapa. The sequence continues at coordinate 42,641 of VWZN01006242.1, forward strand.
CTCTCCTGTCACAACAGAATGGCTGAGATACAACATGGCCCTCTACACAATCAACACTATCTGGTTGCTTGATGTAGTAAATTATTCAGCTAAGATATACTTCATGAGTGAGTGCCACAGGTAAAAGTCTGTCCAAAGCAAAGCTCATTCACTACACTGCCTGCATTTAACACACCTGAAATGAAAATTATAATGGTACACTTAATTTTAAGTAGCACCTCAGATGAAATTGGTAGTTAAATAACAGCATTTTTTAAGATTATGAAAACATAATCAGAAAAGAAAGATGCACAGAAAACATGGAAATGTTATAACCATAGGATTTATCATCTCATACATGAAACAAATGCTGCAAAGTAGATCTTTTTAAATTTAATAGAATAATTTGAAGTAATTATCAAGGCACCTCTGCATGTATGAGAGACTGGGACATGAGATCACCAGGATTTAATGAGACCTAGACAGCTGTTTGTAGCTGAACATGTAATTCACTTAAATTTCATTGCAGTTAATTGTTGTAAGAAATAAATTAGAAAACTGCTTTGTTACCCCCTCTCTGAAAATTACAGTCTAGATGAAACAAATGCTTTGAAGACAATAGCTTATATGAAGGAAGTTATAACTTTAAGGAAGGAGATTGCTTACACAGCAGGATACAAACTACAGCAATTTTAAAAAAACAGCTTAGAGCTTATGTAGTGATTCTGCCAAGCAAATGATTTGTAAGGAAACATAGTATACCTGCTGCAGTTTGTCACTGGTGAAATTTATTTGCAAAATCTATGTAATATGCATCTACTGTATTCCTGAATGGATAACAGATCAGTATAGAATTCGAGGGAAAAAAATCAACTGCACTGTTCATACTGTTGTTTTCCATGCAAAACAAAGTTTGGCAAAATACATTAATATCAAACTCACTAAAAGAGAAGGAGACACAAAGACTTGAGTGTCTTCAATCGAAACCTGCCAGTTTCAGAAAACCTGTGTCTCTGATATTTTCATTACTGTTCTGGGAAAGACAATGATATCAACATTTTAAGCCACTATGGTGAACATTACATTTTAATGTTCTTGTGGAGCTTTAAGTGCTTTTTTTTTTCTCCATGTAACAACAACAACAAAGAGGAAGAAAGAAAACAATAAAAAACAAAATCTCAGTCTTACCCATCAGTGTGTTCCAACAGGAACCTTAATCATTCATGCTATCTTGGCTTTCGAGAAGTCTTTGTGAGGAAGTCTTTTTGACCCCCTTAAGTACAGCAAGAAATCATGAAGAGACATTTAAAAATATTGCCCTGGAATCTCCTCTTTCTTTTCTTTTAAAGTTGAAAATGCATTTAGGTTAAAGATTTATTGTTTTACATTCCTGAGCAAGCCAGATGGGTTTTAAAGGAAGTCCTGAATTGTTCCTACATCTGAGTGATCTGAAGCTTGATGAGGCCCAGCTCTTGCAAGGGGGCACTTGAGGAGAGATTCTTAGGCAGAGAGAAAAAATTCACCATGATGAGTAAACACTGAACACAAAAAAGCTCACCTGTACCTTGTAGAATCTGTGATTGGATGATTTAATTTTGAAGTTGTTTGTTTGGGGAGGGTTCTTTAAAACTGACTAGATAAAGGTTTGCTAAATGACAGCTTTTACTGATTCTGTTCTAAGTAGGCAAAGTGAGAGAAGATCATTATTTTAGTCTTATCTGGAATCTTTACATCATCATTTTTGTGACTAAATTAATAACTTTACTCTCCTCACCCCCCTCTCCATCATCTTCATCTCACTCTCAATACCTAAGATGTTTCAAACTGATCACAATCTTCCCCTCCTACTGATTTCAGCTGCTGTCTTCCCTATCTGTTCTTTATAGGATTGCAGTGAAGTCTTCTCCTCCTGACATAATAACACATGTGATGCAATTTCACAGGTCTCTTTCTCAAACTGCTATCTACTAATACATGTTATCTGTCCTCCTACATTAGCTAATATTACTTCTGTTGTATTCTTGTGAGCTCTTCAGGTCACAAGAAATAAAGAATCCTGAGGATACTAGCTCTCATGAAACACAGATTCTACTCTGACAGAAGGCACATAATTCTTTCCATAACTTCCTCGTCACTTTTTGATGATCACAGCCAACAGATACAAATTTACTGATATATAAAAAGACTAAGATTTAAATCTAGTCAACCCTGGCCAGGTGCCATGATTTAAGCCCAGCTGGAAATGAAGCCACATACAGCCTCTCCTCTGTCCCTTCCCCCTCTGCTGAGAAAGATACAAAAGGCAGAGATTATGGGGTGAGATAACAATTTACGGGAAACAGTAATGAGATGAGAAAATGAGCAGTAACAGGAGAAATATTAGTAATGGTATTAAAAGAGAGTGATTACATGCAAAATGTTCACCAAGTCTGAGGCAACATGACTGCAGCCAGCATCACTCCACTGCTCCCTCCATCACTTTTTTCCCAACAAGAAAGTAATGTCCATCTCCTCAAACACAAAAAAGAGAGTTCTTTCCTCCTCACCCCTGTCAATGAAAAGCAGTGGCTCACAATGGGACCACCACCCACCACCCCATTCTTTACTCACCCCCATGGAAAAGGACAAAGTGCTAGCAGATGCTACATAGCGCACTTTTTTCGCCACCCCAAGCCATGCTCCCTTCTTCTCTGAAGAGAGAATCCCTTACTTCCACCCCTAAAGATGTTGTGAACAGTATAGAATAACAATCTGCACAGCCACATGGTTCTTAATGTCCTTGGCCAAAACTAGGGTATCAGGTCATACAACATTTATTTAATAGTCCTTAAGAATATCCAAATACCCGAATGAGTTCTGCATCAAAATTCTCAACTCCCAGAATGAGAATCTCTGTAATTGAAAATTCCAGCCCATCTTGTTTAGACACTGTAGCCACTTAGTGCTAACTAAATCTCTAGTCTTTTCTTCCAGCATCTCTGAAAAACAGATTCTGGGTTTGTCTAACCATTTTTTACAAAGTGTGGCTCAAGAATTTGGTGACTAAGGCCAGCTTGGATGTTTTTTCCTTAATTGAAGGTTTTCCACCAATTCAATCTCTCTGGAGAATTAGACCAGTCTTTTCAGTGTCTACCCTTTGTATTCCACTCTTGTTCTTCTCTCACTTCTCATTAACAATGTTTTTGTCCCAGGCACTAACCTGTACCTCATCTTCATTTATACTTCTTCTAAAAGTGATTTAAATATCATGATAAGTGATTTTCTTCCAAGACACATCTGAAAAGGATTATTCAATGCCTTTCTTTTCAACTATGGAAGGTTCCCAGTGGTTCACTGTTGAAATATTCACATTTTCTCTAGGCAATCCCTTCTATGTCAGGCTGTTGAGTGCTTTTAGGTTGGCAGACAGAAGCAAACTTGCAAGACATGCAGAGAGCTTCTGAGCTAAACTCCTGAGCTTTGAGGGGCTTGTTTGCCTGCAGGGTGAACACAGTTCACTGCAGACCTACCAAAGTTCCATTTTGTTAATAAATGTACAGCATGTAGCGGATAAATGAAAAATGAAATTCAGTAGTAATTCCTGAAGGATCTCAGGGATGCATTACATCAACAGAATGCCAACTGGTATCTTTAGTAGGATATTATACTGGTGGAACATCAAAATCATTTTATATGGATGCATGTCACAACATGCTGAAGCATTCTTGTGGTTACAAGAGTAATGTAGTCATAATAAAAATCCCAATTTTACCTTTTATCTTGCTAACTTGATTGTATATTTGGTGGTACTAAAATACAGTATAGAAAAATTGATATTTTTAGTCAAAGAAAATTCAAGGAGTTCTCAAACATAAGAACCCCAAAAGACACTCCACTGCAAGGTTCAGAGTTGCCCTATCTCATGGAAGAAATACCATGACTATTTTAATGTGTGTTTCTTCTTGTGAAGACATGTGTCTTTGCTAGACTTTTTTGTTATTTTGTTTTCTTCAGCTGTTTTTTGTATGCAGCCAGTTTTGAGGAAGATCTTGGTCACCTTTTAAGTAGTCATGCTACATAAGTTGGCAATATTAACCACTTCTCATACCCTGGGTGCTGATATATTTTGGATATAAGCTGAGTTGTAGTTACTTTAGGTGGCAGCAGTGATGGATTATTGATTTAAAAATTAGTTTACCAGTGTGATGGGTAACCCCAGCCAGCAGCCAAGCATCCACACAGTTGCTCTCTCCCACCTTACCTATCAGTCTGGGAGAAGGAATACAAAGAGCATAAGCAAGAAAACTCAAAATAAAGACAGATTAATCAGTGAAGAAAAAAAGGAGGGGAAAAAATCATGCCCAGAAAATCACTCACAACCTCCCTAAGCCACAGCTTTTATTGCCACAAGTGATATTATAGGTACAGAATATAATTTTGGCTAAAGTTAGTAGTCCTGGCTATGTCCCCTCCCAATCTCTTGCTCATCCCCAGCATACTCAATTAGGCAGAACAGGGAAAAAAAACAAAAGAAAAACAAAACAAACCTTGCCAAGCAGTGCAAACCACTGCTCAGAGGTTGCTCATAAATGTTTATCAGCACTGGTTTAGCCACAAATCCAAAACATAGCCGTGCACTCATTGCTATGGAGACAAGTCTATCCCGTCCACACCCAGTACAATCTTCTAAGCCAACACCATCGCTTGAAAAGATTGCAGGCACTGATCTTCTATCCACTGATCTCCTATTTTCTACCCTGCAGTACCAAAAATTTTAAGTTATTATTCATGCTGACACTTGAACTTTTTTTTTTGTTGTTTTGATTGACACCCTTTAAAAGGAAGCATAAACAAAAATAATAACTTGTAATAATTGAAAACATTATATAATTTCTACACATTGAATTTTTGGGGAGTATTTTCTGCTCTGATTTGGACCACCATTTTAAGGTCATTTTTTGTCTTCTCAGTATGAAAACAGTGTAATTCTCTCAGAACCCACCAATAAAAGTTCATCTGATTCTAGAAGTTCATCAATTTACTAGATTATTACATCAGCATTCCAGCACACTACAGCTGCAAACACAGCTTCAGCGGCACTTTCCACAGATTTTCATTTACTGTCAACAGTCACATGCAGGTACTTCTAGATTTAAAATTCAAAAAGTTATCTTTACTTGTTTTTATTGAATAAGGAAAGTTTTTCAGTTGTAGCCTCTTAACACTGAAATTTAACTCCTGGTGGCTCTAGGTGGATGACTCAGTAAGTTCATGCTTACATTACTTACACTCTAACTTCAATCCATAACCTTGGAGGAGAGAGGAAGAAGATGCACTCTCAAGGTTTCTTCTTAATCCAGTCTAGATTAATAATATGCAGAAATCATTGCTATACCAACTGTTATTGAATAGTAACTGCAATTAAGTAGGTCTTTTCCTAGCAGGTATGTGTCCTTAAAATTAACTCACACCCATGTTGTAAGTCTCAGGTGAGTATATAAGGAATAGGGACAGGTTATTCCACTACCCTAAGGGCTTTTATGTCCTAAGATTATTAATTTGCCTTTTCAATGCATTACAGCTCAAATTCAAACTGCAGTATGTTCTCTGATTAATCGCTAGACTGGAAAATTTATGTTGTGGACATTTTGATTAAGCAAAATTAATTAGATTTCCATTAAACCAAAACAGGACTGATTTCTACTACTCATCAGTAGTAAGCAACTCCTCTCTTCCTCTTATGTGGATATTGTTTTAAAAATAATGAAACTAATATTAAAGATTAGTATTTCAGATAAAGAATTTAGGGGTTATTTTAACCAATAGGATGGTTTTAACATGTATTATCTGATGCAGACAATTTTTTACATTTAGACAAGTATGGCATTTTATGTAGCAAAGGAGAGTTTAAACCTAAGAAAATTAAGGGTGCACTTTAGTATGAAAACCTGAGCGTGGTTTGGGCTGAATATGATTATATAATTTAGTTGTCCTACCTCTTGCATAGAAAGGATATAATAATTAGTTAATGGAATCTACTGTTTGTGGGAGAAGGTAGGTAGCAGGCAGTATATGGTCACCAGGGAATATTCTCACAGTTTCAGAACAAAGCAGAAATATTCTCTTTGTAATGACTGCCAGGGAATGCTGAGAGAATAGAGGTCATTGGCACCTCAGTTAGCATCTTGTTTCTAATGGCTCTCTTAGAAAATTTATTCGTTTGAAATGAAACAAAATCAATTCACAGAACTACAGAATGGTTTGGGATGGAGGGAAGCTCTGGAGGTCATCTTGCATAACCTCCCTGCTCAGTCAGGGTCAAATTCTCAGACACTGTTTTGAGCAAGAGAAATAATATTACAACAAAAGGACCATCAACACTTTTGTTTTCCTTTCCTACTTCTGAATTTCTCATAAAGAGGTGTAAAAGTTAGACAGATCTAGAATAGAGAGGTTTTAAATACAAAAACATTATACACTTTTCCACTTATTGTGCTGAAACAACTTCAGCTACTCTGTGCTTTTATTCAGATCCTGGTCAAATAGGGAAAAAAAAATATTGTCATTGTTTACCATTAAGAGAAGAGGAAAAAAATGTTGGGAAGAGAATGGAAATAAGATGGTCAAGATAAAGGTAGTTTAATAAAGCAAAGGCAAAGGTCATGTTTGAAAGCAAAGTAATACCAAAAATGTATTCTTTACTTCCCATCAGTAGGCAATGCCCAGCCACTTCCCTAGAAGCCAGGCTTCAGTGCACATAGTAGTTGTTCCAGAAGACAGAAGTTATAAGTAAAATTCCCCTTGCTCTCCCCTTTCCTCCTTTTTTTTTTTTTTTTAGTTTTTATTGTTGACCAGGCCCCATATGGTGTGGAATGTCCTTTGGTTTGGGTCAGCTGTCCTAGTTGTGTGCCCTCCCAAGTTCCTGCCCAGCCTTCTGATGGGGAGACAGCGCTGATGCTGTGCCAGCACTGCTCAGCAGTGGCCCAAGCACTGGGGTGTTATCAGCACATTTCCAGCTCCCAGGGCAAAGCACAGCCTTTGAGAGCTGCTGGGGGAAAATGAACTCCAATTAAGCCAGACCAAATACACTTCCACTTGTTTTCTTCCCTCTTTTATATCCAGCAGCCATTGTTCTATAAGTGGACATAAAAGTCTTACACCTCTCTAAACATCGTCAGTTCTGTTATAAATGAAAACCAAACATTTTACTAAGTCAATTGAGTGGGATGAATATTTAGTATACAAGGTGAATATTTTTTGTTTTATTTTGTAAATGTATTTTTTGATTTCTCTAAATCTGTTTTATCTTATTAGAAATCAAATTTACAGAATTTGTGTTGTTTCTGTGCTGACACTTTTTTCCCTCCACGTGGCAGCAGAATTTATTTTCAGAAAAAAAAAAAAAGTGACAAGCAATATTGAAAGCTAGTGTTTTTAACATTTGAAATTATCACAGTATAGAGCTCTACTCTTTGTATGAAAAAATCTGCATTTGCAGTTGGTAGTGTCCCTCAGACAATATCTATTTGAAGTCTTGAGATGTAGCAACAGCTACAAAATTTTTTAAAAAATTCCAAGGTCAACACTAGTAAAAAAACATTTTAGTGACACCTACAGTAAAGTTCATTCATTCCTTACTAAACATTACATTTAGCCATTGGAGAAACAAGTAGGATAGCAATGAATCTTTCAAAGGTAAATAACCATACTATAATACAATGATATGTAAAACATTTTAAAGTATAATTGCTGAGTCCTAGTACTTATGAGATAGAGAAAGCTAAAGCATTATGCTACAGGGGGAAAATAGTAATTTAAAATGCATAATTAAATTCCTGAAATAGTAGGCTTCATATTAACTGGTCTTAGCCTGTGATATACTTCTAAGTCTAATACAGCCACATTATTTTTTTCCTTAGTACAGATTATTAAATATGTTGTGTTCCATACAGCAACCACATAAATTGCTTATCCATGTTTTACATATTAATTATGAAGACTTGTCATGGAAACCACCTTCCTGTAGCAAACCCAACTTAAATATAGTCTGGATACTTTTTCAAATTACATCGGAAGACAGGATCTTTACATATACACGTATGTACTTTTAAATTACATTGAAGATAATTTTAAATATCTTTGACCATGACTAGAATCTTTTAATGTTACAACTTTTTAAAGGTCTCTCTGTTCCTGTACATTTTTGTGTTTCAAGATGGGAATTCATCAGAAAAGAGGACAGAGAAAACGAGACACAGAACAAATGCTTTGGTCATTAAACTGTCTTTTTCCATGTATCCCACTGTCTACAGCACTGTGTGATAGCCATTCCCCTGAAGGACTTCAAAATCATCCACAGTAAGGACAGCTGCTGACATTTGATAATGTAAACATGCAGAGAGTGGAAATTCTAATATTGCAATGTATCTTATTGTTCCTTGGGTTAGCATGTTAGCTGAAGACTGTGGCTGTGACTAATCCCTCAGGAGACAGGTGTTCATTAACTTCAATTCTAATTCGCTAACAAGGCAAATTATTAAAAGGATTTAAAAATTAAAATATCAGGAAGATAGAGAGGCAAAGTAAGGATATTTGTAAACAAAATAATTTGCTATCTCAAGAGAGATGATCTTAAGTTTACTATTTTGTGTAAGTGGACAATCTGAGAAAGACGAGCTTGACAAAATAGCTCATTGAAATATTTCAGCTCTTTGATTCAATGCTTGACAAATGGAACAGACATGATTAATTTTGGTCTGCAAGTGTGATGTTTGCATTGATTTTCCTTTGCTATGAGGTTCATTGCTGCATTTCAAAATGGAAACTGTCATTAACACTTCATTCCTTCATATTTCCCACCCTCAACCATAATTTCACCAATTGCCTTTTTTAATGAAGAAAAGTGATGAAAAATAGTGAGCTGTCAGCAGCTGTTTTACCAGCTACAGATCTATGCATGTAACCACATATTTATTATTCATATGTTCTTCTCTCCCAAACTGTCTTTTAAAATAACAATTTATTTTTGAAGTACTTGCAGCAATATTTAACCACTGAACCCTTTAATTACTTAAACTACTGACAAGCAGGGCTCACTCAAAAGCTGAGATAATAGTTTTGTACATGCAAGCTAAATTAAAAAGGTAAATGAATGAACCTTTTAATTTTTAATAAACTGCCAGTTTTGAGTAGAAGCTGAATGTTCCTAAATGGTAAAGATACCACATAAATATATGAGTGTGTGTGTGTGCAGGTACATATATACATAGAGAAGTATCAATTTCCTTGAACAAGTATTTTGTGTTCAGCATTTTTTTCAGCTATGCATTGTCACATAAAAGGTGCACATCTAAACTAAGGTTGTCACCTACATGGCTTCCTGGTACACTGAAAGAAACAATCACCTGCAAAGGACATGTCACATGACTTGCAATCCTAATTTAGCACAGGATTGAATGCATACAAAAAGAGTTTAACTTTCCCCTTCAGCTAAAGAGGAATCCTAGATTTCTTTTCTACAATAGATACTTTGTTTTAGAAGGAAAAGATACTGGGAGAACCCCACAGCACTGCTCAGAAACATATAGCCAGAAAGTGAATTTGTAATATGGTCAGGAACACTTCCCTAAATCTTTATACTTTTCTTGGCTCTTAAACCTAGAGTAAAACTGATTTGGATTTCATCCGCATTATATTATTTATAAGTGCCAAATACTCAGGATACCATGAAAATAAATGAAACTGAAAAGCAGGGGTATCGATTTTTTTTCTGAGTTGCAACTCGATGTGAAGAAAGCAGATTTAAGATGCCTGTGTAAGTCACATGGGACTCTTCAGAGCCATCAAAGCTCACAAGCCCTCTGGACTAGGACTTGACAGAGAACAAGGGAGGCCAACCATGCAGTCTGCAGTAAGCACTCCACAGCCCTCAGGCTACAAAGAATTCAGGGATCCCTATATTTCAGATCCACTTTGTTCCTTCTGTCTCACAGGAAGGGACATGCACATGTTCTTACCAAATAAAACACACACAGATGGTCTTCAAGCACCAAAAGCCTACAAAACCACTTTTCTTTTTTTCATAGAAATCATTTTGCATCCAAGTTTTCATGTGATATAAATGTGTTCCATGCTAATGCCCTATTTATTTACCATTTCTCACTCCCTAGTGAGAAAATAATTACAATAATAGTAATATTAATGCCATGAGAGACAAGAATGATTCTAGGGTCTTCTAAAGTATACTTTTCCTACTCCTTGAATAGAAGTGTTAATTTTGAAATAGAACATAGAAAAGTGTGCCCTAGCTAATTTACAAGAAAAAAAATTATAGATAAGGAATAGTTCATTCAGATCTAAGTAGATAATGGAGACTGAACATTATTCAGTTGTCTAAATTATAGATTACCCCATCTTTGACTTCACAGACACTTGGTTTCCTCAAGGTCTGATGTCCTCAATGCTCAAATGTCTCATTGTAAACATGATGCTTTCTCTTACCTAACTAATTAACTGTAGGATTATGTTTGGCAGATTTCCTAAAACCATTCCTATGAAACAAGACATCTTGTAAAACTCTTCCAAAAAGAGAACAGAAGGTGCAAGAAGGAAATGAGGTTGTTGTCACTTCAATCAGTTGGGAACTCGGAAATTTCTCTGAAGCTGAAGAACTGGGCTCCAACTACTTTCTTAACAAAGCATTCACTTCATGAGGGCATGGCAAATTCCTTTCTGCCCACTCCATCTGTCTTGGATGTTAAAAATGGGTTCAAATCTCCTCAAACAGAGAACAATCTCTTTCACCTCAGAAAAGATCTTTAGCAGTAATCTTCCAGAGAAAAGGCAATTTTCCAGGTTCAATAGAATTTTGTGAGAAAGGGATAAGTGATAACTAACTACAAGATAATTTTACAGCTCCGAGCCAGAAATGGACAGAGGTATCTCTGTGATTTACAAACTGTGCATCAGAGAAGGCAGCACTTAAATACATCCTTCAGAATCCTCTACTGACTATTTACAGTATTTAGATACTTAGATCCAGGTTCAGCTTCATAATGTTATAGTATGTATGAATGTCCAAGTAAGGAACAAAGTCACTCAGTATTCCTTTTACTGTACATACAGAGAGACAGGCTACACTGTAAAAGTAGATTAATTTTTGAGTGATCTGATTTACTCCCCCACAGAACATGTATTTCTTCACCATCTACAGAACTTCTTCACTCTACAAAACTAAGAGATTCCTACTTTATATGCCTAATCTAAGCTTCTGAAATGCAATGAGTATGGATTTGGTTTTGCAAGATATATATTTATTTCTTTTCAATACCTAACTTCCACAAAATTGAGTCAAATCATTTGTGCCTGAGCTCTAGGTTACATCAGCCAATCTTTCAAACAAGTGCTGTTAGAAACAGCCATCATATTCTACTTCTCGGAGACTGGATCCAGCCTGTTAACTCAGAGACAGAAATGAGGATGAAATCAGAAATCATCTGTAAATAAAAAATTCCAGCAAAAACTGCTAGGAATATTAATGATGAATTTATCAACCAGTTCTAATAAACAATAAAAAAGCCTGGTAAAAACTGACTACACAACATGCAATTAAATATAAAACTATTAATAAATTTCAAGTTTTATGTTCCAGATGAGAGAACCCACCATTACAGAAAAACAGCTAATGACATATTTGCATTGTTCTCCAAGGATATTTCTTCTAATTAAGCTTTAAAATTCAGCATAATCAGAGAAAAAACACTTGAGAACCAAGTTTTTGAAAAATAGGTGTTCATAATGTAAATAGCTAGCAGATACATTAAAATAAGAAATATTAATTATTTTTGCAATAAGATTTTGCTACTTATAGTTTACTTTTTGAACAGTCAAGTGTCTATTTGTTCATACAAGTATACCCATCTTTAAATATGAAAATTAAGGTTTTATTTTTAATGCATTAAAACAAGATCATTCAAGTGATATATCTACATATTATACTACTACAGTCATAATTTATCTTGATCAAAAATAAAGAAAAAAAAAGAAACTTGACTTCTGAGAAAAAGTCAGAAATTATTTCTGAAAGAAATTTTTACAGAAATGCANACTTCTGAGAAAAAGTCAGAAATTATTTCTGAAAGAAATTTTTACAGAAATGCATTTCTGTAAAAAAAATCAGTGATTTTTTTTTTCTGGAAGTATTTTGCAGCATCCTGTAATTGGAGAGGGAAGCCTCAGTCTATTACTACAGAGAAACCAAAGAGCAAAAGCAAACAAAAGAAGCCAA
>VWZN01006248.1:22706-33540 GCA_013396955.1 Regulus satrapa
TTTTTTTGTGGTCACTTCAGTTATACTTCTCAGAATATGGTGGCTCAAAAACATTCTCATAACACTTGTCATACAGCCTAAATCCCAGAAACTTTTTTCCATCCCCTTTGCTCTAGTTGCAGTTTATTGTAGCAGAATTTTCTCCTGTTTAGGGCAATAGAGTTACATGGACTCCACTAATCAGAAGGCTAAAGATGATGATATATTAAGATCTATATATAAGAGCAGAGAAAGCAGCAACAAACATGCAGACAACCAAACAAATAGCAATGCCCATCTGTCCAAAATATCCAGAGCATGTTGATAAGCAGACCAATGTATTAGCACCAGATTGGCTAACAAAGGAATACTTTGTACTTATTGGCTCAGAAGGGATCAACCCTTTTGTAAACATCCATGAATGTTTTCCTGGTGTTCTCAAAACAATCTCAGGGCCAAGTGTCAGGCCCAGGCTGGCAGAGACAGTTTATCACTGTATAAAAGCAGTATCCACCAGCAAGAGGGGTCTATTTGCACATGCAGACAGGCAAGATGTCCATTGTCAAGGGCAGCTGAACTGTTTTCAAAAGCCTTCCCCAGCCTTCCTCTACTTTGTGCTTTCAGAGAAGAGCCATGTATTTAAAATGCTATCACAGATAGGACAGAGAAAAAAACTGCCGTCTAAATTAACATTACTGATGACATCTTTGGCTAATAATTACAACAGTTCTACATGCATGAACCTATTACAGGACTTTTGACCCTGTGCATGCCATGAAGTTACATACATTTACACACACAAACACACATACACACGCCTTTATTTCAGAAACAGTTAATCAAATTGCAATGTCAGGCCTAAATCTGGGCTTTGTATCTCTAAAAAAATGCAAGTTTTCCTAAGAAACCCCAGCACGGAGAGGCACCCCTCCCCAGACACGTTTCCTGTGCCTGCCTGGCAGTGCTCACTGCAGTGCTCCACCGAGAGAAAGGGAATTCTGTCATCATGTTACTGTGCTAATAAAGTGTCTGCTGGCAAGCACCAGTAGGCTCTCCAGAAATATGACACAGCGAGATAAAGCTTATACAAACTGAGAGACATAAACATAACCTACTTGTGTTAATCCTGTAGAACCATGAGTGTATGACAAGGAGAAGCAGCACAACAGAGCACTGCGGTCTCTGATTCTCCACTTCAGGCTTTCACTCTGAAGAGAGAGGATATAAATGCAGGTGTGTCTTCTGTTAGCAAGACCTTACTTCCGTGCTCAGGGTAAGGATTCTTTGTATCTCAATTAGCACACCCACTATCTCGGCTGGTTAAGACCCACTTTCAGCATACAGAGAAAATAACACTATATCCATTATGTTAGCGATCAAAGCTATACAAGTTTTGTAGATTGTTTCAAAGATCAAAGACAGTCTGTCAGACTTCATTACCAGAAGAAATAAGGGACTCTGACTTCAAAAGGCATTGCATTGTCCTTTGTTTCCTCCTCAAAAATAATTTTGAAGATGGTGAGCCACCTCAGAGCAATCTAAATTAACAAGGTTTTTGACAGTACCTTCTAGCTCTGGCTGCAGTTTGATCTTCTTGTTCTTTTTCCTTTTTCCTTTATGTCTATCTTAAGTAAATGCTGATTTAATTTTTTTTTTTTTAATCAGTTTGCCCCACTGGCTTAATACTGGCACACACTAAGGAATAAAAATTTAAGCACTTCATCAGTCTGCAAGTTACCTAAAATTGCTCCCACTGCCTCCCCCAGTTGTTTTATCTTGCTCACTGCAATATTGACTGCAAAAGGCTATTTGAAAATGTCTTTGATTAGTTTTTCTATTTCCCTGACTAAAATAAAAGCTTCAGTAGATTCACAGAACTAATTCTACTAATAGTGAATAAAAATAGCATCAAGAGTAGAAGATTTGAATGATGTTTGAGCTGTAATTCCTTTGGATACTTTTTAAAAGGGGAGTTTTGAAAGCATTCACATTTTCCTGATGGTTTCAAATATTTTTAAACTATTACATAAGGGAATTTTTAGAATTTTCATAATTACCTACAAGGCAAAATACTCAGCCAGCCACACAAAGATCCAAATCTGAATACATTTGTTCATATCTTAAACCTAACATGAGCAAAAAGTACTTTTCCAGTACCCAGGGCTAATTTTCACTATCCATCTATCAAACTATCAGAGGTCTCCATTGGCAGTTCCCATAGCCTCCATCATAATAAGCTAACAGACCTAAGTCAACAGCACTGAGTTTACTCATTCTAGTGCAGGACTAAGAGAAGTGGTGGATCTTTATTCAATTTGTTTTCTCTTCAACTAACAGTCATCCAGATACCTCTGAAGAAGTGTGCCTTTTTTTGGCCTCTGGGATCTAGTTTAACATTTCAGAAATTTTGAAATGGGTGACATGAATGGGTTTTCCATTACCTTTAAATACTTAGCTAAAATATTTAATGGACAAAGTGCTGATTTACCACCTCTTAGGGTCTTATCTCATAGGTGATGATCACTCATCAATCTGAAGCTACCCCCTAGATATCTGGTACCATCCCCTTCTTAACATGTTACTCCTATTCCTGTTACTCTGCAGATCAATATTACTGTAAATAACTTCCCAAAATTTACTTCAAGGTGACTCTTCAAGCATAGTCAATGATAATGACGTCAAAACCATGGTGGAAAAAGATCTACACATTTGCACTAAGAAATGCGAATGCTTGTGGGGGAACGAAGATTAAACTAATGCCCTAGACAGAGTGTGCTGTACAGTCACTGCAGCAATGGAGTCCTCAACCAGCAAAGCCAACGTCTGAAATGGTCTTCATATGTTATAAAGTGGTACTTAAAGCCAAAGCAATAGGTCCACAAGTGCTCAAAGCAGGTAAAGAAAATTAGAAAAGCATTCAACTAAGCTGTCCCTTTCCTTTTCCTTGATTTTTTTTTTTTTTAACCTAGAATTTTAAACTTTGTGTTTTGCACAGGCATATAAACAGCATTGATATGAGACAGGGAGGTTTCTCTCAAGTCACCAGAACACCAAAAGAAGAATATTTTGTTGCATATTATTTTAGACTACATAGATCAACTAAATCTGGTTCCTGGTCACTCCATATTATACTTCTTCAGAGTTTTTCCCATAATAATCCCTGAAGTATCATCTAAAATTTGAGCTGCATAAACTAATTGAAAAGACTAATAACAAACAGCCAAAAATGCCTGAACAGAGATATTTGGTCTTTGACCATTTTCTACCTACTTTAACATCCCCACCTTTGCTCTTTCTCAAGTATTCACATGGAGATAGACCCATACATATTTACACACACACACACACACACATATATAGATAGATATATATAAGCATATATGCACATATATACGCACATATGAATATATAGAAAGACACCACCACATTCACTGAATGTATCTATATATCTATATATAGATAGATATAGATATAGATATAGATATAGATATAGATTAGATATAGATATAGATTAGATATAGATATAGATATAGATATAGATAGATATAGATATAGATATAGATAGATATAGATATAGATATAGATGATATAGATATAGATATAGATATAGATATAGATATAGATATAGATATAGATATAGATATAGATATAGATATAGATATAGATATAGATATAGATATATATCTAGAGAGAGAGAGAGAGAGAGAGATATAAAAATTAAGACTGTTCTCTTCAGGGTTTTCTTTAAGCTCTTCTTGCTTAAGATGTGTCTTCTCTGTGCAGGATGGCTGGATGCATTCCAAAACTCACTTTTATTCCTGATTACATGTGACATTTCTTTAAAGGACATTTCTGAAATTATAATTGTGAGCTACAAATGTGAGTAGTGTGGAGTCCCCAGTAGGAGAGGCAGAGTGAAGAGGCAGACTGCAGTACATGGCAGTCTCCAGGCTTCCTTCATATCACGTCCATAGTAAACCATGTCCACTGGGCAAGAAGGTAACTTCTTTAAGAATCAGGACAAAATGGACCTGGAAATCTGCTAGCTGGGATCTCTTGGCATTAATATACTCATAAAGACATAATATAATTTTAAACTCTTCTCAGCTCTCTTAAGGACAAACAATGAAACTTTATACACTTTTAGATTTGCTTCCTCACAAAAATTGTAGACAGAAGCAAAAAATAACAGAACACCAACAAGTGTGGGATTCAATTTCTTCTCTACTTGCACAACACATACACATATCTGTCTTAAGAGGTCTGTGATTTGGCCTCAGGTAAAAGAAAGCAAATCCAGGATTTAACAATAAACTTCAAGTCCATATGGTGAATTTTATTGTTGAACCTTGAAAACAATGGCAGAAACTTCTCTCTATAATAGGCAGCATCTAAGAGTCAGCCAGTCTGCAAAAATTTTATGTCTCAGCTTGCACAAGAAAAGGGCAGGTTCTCATACAAGGATGATATGAGGTTGCTCTGCAGAGGTTCCTTACTCAGAAAGTCACTTTGAATGCTGGAAGGGACCTCGACACCAACACTTTTAAGGTAAGAGCGCAGTCTTCTGGTTTGTGAGTGGATGATTTTTTTGTTCACATTTCATAAGCAGTAACTGTGAAATACATAAAGTGTGAAATTCCTTTTCTTATCCAAATTATTCCTGCCTCCCTTTGCATATAATACTGGTTTGCTCATGGAAAAGAATGAGTGCAATCAACCATATGACCTAGGTAACTTCAATGATTTTGCTGCATAGCCCAGGCCAGTGACTGGCTATGCAATTAGTGAAAACAGTTCAGTAAGTGCTTAAGATCTATTCAATTGAGAGCATGACTTGGACATTTATTTCTCTGCGAGACTAGGTGTCAGCTCTTTTGAAAAAGTTGCACATAAACCTAGTTTATGAAATGTTCTAAAATAGGATGTTCTCTTGATTTAAGATCTAGTTTTATCTTTCATGACTATAAAAGCAACAGAGAGTTGAAGCTGAACAAAGACCAAGTTTGGACAGCAATACTCATAAAAACCATCTGCACAAATGAATTATTGTTTTTGCTCCTGCTTTCTCTGTCCTTTTCTTCTTTTTATCTTTTCCCACTCACTTCCCCAGCTAGGTGGCCTGACTGGTAAAAAAACCCCTGACTTCATATATTCTCATCTTTAGTTTTTACAACAGTTCTTATGTAAACAATGTTCAATGCCCAAACACTTGCAACATTCTTGAGGACCCCGGGCATTTTGTATTCATCAGTGCAGAGCAATGAGCAAAATCCTTAGCTAACAGCCGCTTGCTCATTATACACAAGCTGGCTGAATGTAGCAGCCTTGTGGGAGCAAGTGCTGTTTGCTGCCTGTTAGATAAGGCATTAAAACATTATTCTGGTTAGAAAAGGACATTCAGATGCCACACAAGGGATACTGTACACCTGCACCTGTGAAATGGTCTCCTATAAAGAAGCACACACAGGTTTTTTTAAACATGAAACTGCTTCAGGAAAAATATTATTAGTGTTGAAAACAAAGAAGTAAGGATTTATAAAGAAATTTCTTTCAAGGTCTACAACAGAGCTTCAGAGCCAGGGCAAAAGCCATTCTGTGATTTCCACGGGGATCACAGTGACATTTTTTGGGGCTCTTGGCTTTCTGCCATACAGGCAAAAGTTGCTTCTCTTTACTTTGCATTTGTGCAGAACAACCTGGGTGACCGCTTTCTCTGGGAGAGAAAAAGCACAGGGGAAGAAAGTGATTTTCCTCCAAAAATATCTTTAAAACACCAGATGTTTGAATAGGAAATACTGTAAACAAGGACCTCGTCTACTTGGAAAGGCACCTGGGAACAGCTCATCACAGATGTGTTCTGGATGTTCAGAGGTACCACTTGCCATAAAATATATTTTTTCTCCTTTTATAGAAAAATATTTCTAACAACTTCCTTAATGTGACTCTTACTAGAAGACCACTGTTCGGCTCTTTCATGACAGTAAATATGGTCCTGCCATATGACACATGACCTTTTTTGACAATTAAAAATAATTCAACACGTTGAAAATAGTTTTAGAGACAAGCCAGCTAGCAGAACACAACCATAAGAAAATATCTCAAAAATATTTAACCTACCCACACAATTTCCTAGTGAGACTGTTCTGGGAAAGATATTACATACTGCTCCACAGCTATTTGTGCTTGGTGATAAAAACAGAATAGTGGGGTTCAACAGACCCTGTGGAAGGATTAGTAGAGGGGGAAAGCAACAAAAGCCAGAGTGAGTTGGTTGGTTGTTGGCAAAGTTTGTTGGTTGTTATAACTTATGGCTTCTATAAAGCTAGGCAAGAAGGACAGGATGACCTCAAAATAATTCTATGTGCCTTAATTTTCATGAAATTCAGCAGTTTATTTCACCAGTTTAATGTAGTTCATTAATGCAAATACACATCTGCACAGATTAATTTAGCATAAAATAAGATGCAGTAATTTTGCTAATCATTTATTTACAGGGAAAATGCACTTGTTTTATGTGTCTATTAATTTTTGCTTTCTTCTGCTTGTCTGGGCCATTGTCTTGGACCTGAAGAAATGAATGTCCTCTGGAACATTCTGACTAGGCTACCTGGAAGATCTGAGAGGCAAAAAAACCCTGGCATTTAGGGTGCAAAGGACCAAAAATAAAGGCCAAACTACAAGAATACAGTTCCCACAAAAACCTTGTTGAAGGTTCACAGTGGTCACTGTTACATAATAGGCAGATTTTAATTTTTTTTTCCCCCTAGAGCTGTACTGCTGCAGGAGAAGGGCCTGGACTAGAGCAGGTGGTTGGGGTTATTTTGTAAGTAGCAGCCTTCCTGCAGATGAAGTTACTACTGAGTTCAGGAGACACTCCAGGCACATGTTGCTTCCTACATCAGGGCAGCAGTGTAGAACTTCAAATACATTGTCATAACAGTTTTCAGACACGATAACAGTTTCCAGATTTTCTTTTAACCTATGAAATACCAATCCATTGTTTTTCAATAATAACAGGTTTTTCCTATATTATGATAAAGAATAAAATTGATATATGAGGTTCTAAAGAAAAAAATGCAGATAAGAACTAAAAATTTCTGTAATTTTTTGAACTTCATTAGCAAAATAATTCACAGTACTCTCATTCATTAAGGTAATGCAGGACTTTCCAGTGTAGGCTCTCCCTATTGCTTAACACTCTCTATATATGCTTAGAATTAAGTTTCCTATGTAATTTCTAAAATTTAAATTCAGCTACAAAATATGCAGTCATATTTTCTGAGTAGAGAATAACAGTAAAATACTAATTTCTTTTTCCATGATGAAACAAAATGAATTTTTGAGAAACCCCTATCTATTAGTGTGCTCGAAGCCTGACATGAGTGTACAGCAAAAAGCTGAATTCAAGTTCCCCAGGCAACCACCACTTTGGCATGTTCTAACCCAGTTTCCCACTTACTTGTCCCTTAATGCCACTATGAGACAGAAAAGTACAAAACACATACACAACGTTTAGCATAGGATATTTCTCCTTACAGTGTTCTTGAAGCAGAGGTGTTTTTATAAGTGCTTGGAGACTTGGGAGCTTGGTTAACTCACTGCTGGAGACCTATATCTGGATTTGAAGTCTTAACAGACTGCTAGTGCACAATAAATCCACATGCAAAGACTAATTTGAAACTCCTAGTTACACTTCAGCCTGGGAAGGCTGAATATACAGTGTTTTGAGCAGGCAGTACCCACAGCTTCAGCAGGCATAAGGGCAATTTTGGTGGACTTTTTTCTTATGGTCATTTTGTCCCACAGCAGTGTGGGTACAAAAATGGAAGAAAATCTCACTGCAATTTCTTCTTCATTACCTCTAAAGATAAAAAGATATAGCAGAGCATCTCACATAATGGCAAGCCATTGAAATTAACCTATGCTTATGCAGAATACTGAGAGCAAGCAAGTTTTGGCAAGATGAGGAGAAAAGAATCTAATGTTTGCAAGGGAGTTTGACTTAATCTCAGAAAAATGGGACATGAGAAAAATGTGGGTCTTTGCACTTGAAGGATGAGAACAACTCCTCAGTCCTGTATCACTGGCAAGATTTAATTGAAGGCAATTCAGAGTAGCAGGCAGATAAGGCTAGAGAAACCTTTATCCTGAATCTCTAGGTAAGCCAGATTCTGGGGGCTGATCCACACAACAGCACATTCTCTTCGTCCCACTGCTTGAATTACACGGCTTTTATTTACTGGGCAGAGATCCCACTTGATCACACCATCATGTGGTCAAGCAAATTGTTCACATGAAAAAGGGAATTAGCATCCTAATTTTTAATTCTGCCACCCAATCAGGTCCTGGGAACTGGCTTCATAAATTTGAGGCAGCATGGAAGGAGCTGGTCGTGGAGTGGCACTACCATTTGGCAGCACAGGTGCTCTTTATAGCAGCTCTTTGGCGTGCTCCTTATACTACAAGTCTGTGCACGAGCACTGGGCTGCCTTTACAAGCAGAGCAAGAAGCTAAATCTGTCATTTTCTGTCTCTGACTTAAGTCCAAATGGTGTCTGCTGGCAAATGCTGACACATAATGCCTGAATAAGGGCTCTGTGGAGTGTGCTCTTGCATGGTCCAGTCCACCCATCTCAAGTTTCAGGACTCTTGAGATTTGGAACTCAGTCTTTCAGGAGCTGTAGGTGTCAGATGAGATGATAAGTCTCATCAAGCACAGCTGGGAAATCTCCATTTTAGGATCCATATAAGAATTTTCAATCAACAACTGTTCAGATTATAGCAAAGGCAGTTTGTTCATGCTCCCTCACACAAAAATATACATATTTCCCAATGCCTCCAGGGGTCTCCTAAAAATTATAAAAATAGGAGAAAACCTTTCACAATGGGCTCATTGTGACTGATGTGCTACTAAAGTGTAGCAGATTGAAACTGCATGGCATGTTGTGCCATAATGTCTGTATCTGGATTATTCCCTCTTTCTGCAGCTATCAAATATGGTTTTATCTTCTTTTTTTTAAAGTAGTTTTTGCTGAGTGAAAGTAATACAGTCCCTCTGAAGCTTCTGAGGCTTATAAAAAAAGGTACTTTATTTTTTCATTTGTGTGCACACACTTGGGGTTCCTACAGTTTGTGCTCAATCAGTAAAACCGAATGGAAATAAAAATGAAAAATGAAACATGTAAAGCTTACAGATTTATTTTTATCTTGAGAACCTTCAGGAAGGAAGATTTTTCAGCGTCTAATCTTAATGATACAGCAGTTAGAAGAAATTATTTTCTCTGTGAGCTTTACACATTAATTAAGCTGTAATGTATATTCTTAGTTGAACTAGTCCTTGTTACTACCATCTCTGTGAATCTCTCCTTCAAAAAAAAATGTTCTAGTTGCAAAACAATGCTTGATTTAAACAACACAATTAGAAGAGTCAGCAGTCTACATGAGAATAGCTGATTTTATAGTCTATTAAGAGCAAAATCTTTTACAGCAAAGTCCTGATCTATCTGTTATAAATAAGTGTTTTGAAAAAAAAGATTACTTTTAGATTATTTTGTATGGGCATCCTAAATGCTCAAATGCAGCCACAGATGCTCTACATAACAGGTACAAATTTACAACAAAACACAGTTCAACATATGTGCATTTATTGTCCAGACCTTTTTAGGCTGTCAAATAGTTTGCAAACAGTATTCAGCACATCTCTCAAACATCGCAGTACTGTGAGGTGACTAGTGCTGCATTTCTCCTTTTACTGAAATAACAAGGTCAAAATGTTCCATTTTGTGTGAATGTTCAATATAAGACAACTGAAACCTTATTTCAGAAAGTACTTAGCGTTCTATAGAGCCTCATGTTGAAAGCACACTTCAAGGATCCTCCTGCAATTTAAAGGTCTCTGTCAAGCACAGGGAACAGGTGCCAATCATCTGTGAAAAATGGAATCTGGGTCCCCATGGCAAAGGCTGAAAGAGTCACAGCTCTATTGCAATGCCTCCTGCGAGAGACTTCTTTGCTTCCCTTAGCCAGCCTCACCACACAGCCTGTCTGGACTCTGCAGCAAGGCACTTATGGCTCCTGCATGGAACAAAACTTTTAGCTACGTACTCTCTGTACATGGGCTCATCTTAATTAAAGCAGCCATTTGAAGTCCTTCCTGCAGCTTATATCTCTTCAGGTTTTCTCCCGATGTGGTCTGGAAAGGAGTGCAGCCCAAACATTCTTTGTGTCCCTTGCCATTGCTTACTGCTCTGCATCATGGCAGTCTGGTGACACACCTAAAGGAAGGATCATTTTAACAGGCACACATCAGTAACTGCTGCAATGGCTGATGGTGCCTGACTCCTGTCCTTCTAATGAGCAGTTTCACCCTTCCTGCTGCCATTCCACCACTTGGCTCCACAGTGCTCTGGACCACCTCTCTACCCTGCAGCCTATGAAAGAACCAGGCATTTCTATTTCACCCATTTTCCTGACCTTTGCGTAACTACTACCATCTGTTAACAGTAACAGGACATCAATTTTAAACTAATTTTTTCTCAAAGTTCTTTGAGTGTTTGGGCTGAACTCAAAGCAATGATATGAGGAATCATGCCACACCTCCTTAGTAAAAATTCTCTTCAGTCAAAAAGAAGAATTTAAAAACATTCATATAGACATTACAAGAAAGATGAGAAAAGGAAAGGAGGTATTTTATTGCTCTCATATTCAACACATAACTTTCCATTTGGAACACACTAAACCAGACGTTAAACCCTGAATGCAGAATTCTGCTTTACATTACTGAAAAAAAAAAAAAAAAAAAAAAAAAAAAAAAAACCCCGGTTTTTTAAAACTTTAAAAAGAAAAGCGCCAAAAAT
>VWZN01006286.1:5869-20428 GCA_013396955.1 Regulus satrapa
TTTTTTTTTTTTTTTTTTTTTTTTTACTCCAGCTTCTGGTACTATCAAGTTCCTTGATTCCAGACTTCATGCTAAAACAAGCTTACTTTCTGTTTCTCATTCTACAAAGCCAAAGGATGATTACAGAAAAAAAGACAAACCTCAATCTGGAAAGTCGGGTCAAAGAGTGGGGAAGGTCTGTCCTAAAATTAATTATTCTGATTACATGACATATTTGAGACAAGTCATCCTGAAAACAGTGAGGAACTTGCCCATTACTCAGTGATTCTGAAGTGAGAAACATGAAAAATTTTCTAAAATTTTCTAAAAATTTTTTTCCTGGCACTTACAAACCACAATTTTTCACATGATTTTAATTTGTCTTTTATAAATGTGGTCAAGTCACATTTCCAAAATAAAACACATTTCCTTCCTTTCCAGGGGCCCTTATCCTTCATCCTTACAATAAAGACCATTTATTAGTTTGGGGGTTGTTGGATTAACCCTCCCACCACCCACTGGCCAATATAAATGTTTTCCTTCATTCCATTTCCTTAAGTATTTCAATCAAACTATGTGGTAATGAGAATGATAATGGCAATTAAATTTCTCTTTGGTATATGTCTTCAGCTCCAATTTGAATTTCAAGATGTCAAGCACAAATTTCATGCTGAAAATATATTAATATTAAAACATGGGGTATAGATTGTACATACTATTGTAGTCGTAGAATATTTTGCCTAAAGAAGCAGAACTCAGTCATAGATTTTTAGAGATTTCTAGAACTAAGACTTGGCTAAGTTGTTGGATCCATTCAGTTCTGTTCTGTCATTCAATAATAGTATAAAGTATTATATTTATATTTTCTTTCTAAATTACACTATGGCACCATTTTTGGAATAAGCGCAGTTTAGCATGCATACTGTTGAGCCTATATATAGTTAACAGAATGCCTTTTGCACTGTATTCTTCAGTAATTCTAAAAAGTTTATGTTAATGTCCAGCCATTATCAGGTTCTAGAATACCCTACTAAAAGTAAAATAAATTATTAATTTTCTAGAGTTGGAAGAATTTTTTATACCATGGACCCTGATATATACTAGTTCAATTGCATGCTCAGAGATTTTACAGGCATGGTCAAGGACTATTTCGTAACATGATAAACACAAAAATGTATCATTTACTTCAGTAAAGTATATCTATATTCACCACAGTTTTAAAACACGAATTTAGGCCTGATTACAAGGTTAACATACTGATCACTTGCATGGCAATATTGAATTCTGATATGCTAACACGTTGTCATGGTTTGACCCAAAAAAGGCTCTCACTTGCTGCTCTGATGCAGCTGGACATAGCAGACAAAATTTAAGGAAAGGGTTAATGAGTTGAGATAAGGACTGGGAGAGGGATCACTCACTAAATGACATCAAGGGCAGAACAGCCTCACCTTGAAGACAGTACAATAAGACCTTAAGTATATCAGGGAGCAGTAGTATGGGTTGAGCATGAATTTTACACTAATAGCAGTCCAAAAGGTTGCTACACAATTTTGGATTAATTATTTATGGGTCTTTTTTCATTGTTTCAAAAAAGATTGGAACCACTTTGCTTATGTGGAATCTAAGTTTGAATTAACCATTTTGTGGACCCCTCCACCAGTTCTTAGCTTAGTTGCTGCTGAACTGTTTTCATATATGTCTTCTTTCTTTTCCCAAATATCATACAAAGTTGTTACAGAGACCAACATGAAAGAATGTAATAAGAGGTCAAAGATACAATGACATTGCCCTAGAAGACTTCATGGTTCAAGAACTTTCTAAGACATATATCTATGTGTGTAATAGTTCTTGACAGATTTTGTTTTCTTGACTATCTACTGGATATAATTGTTCTTGTTATGGAAAGACTTAAAATTTTGTTGCAAACCAGTGTCTTAACAGGAAGGCTTAAGGTGCCTAATTTTTCTTTGAAGGGCTGTTTATGTATTTTACACTAGTTTTCTATTGGACGAAGCAAAGAAGAAGATCAGGAGAATGTGAATGCTTTTCAATTAGGTGAAAACTCAGACAATCACCCACTCTTTAGCACTCTTCTGGTCTAATAATTTTCTTCACAGTAACTTGAGAGAAAGAACAGGAGATGCTTGCTCTAGGTATAACAGTGCTATATTACGGTGCAATTGTGAGATGCTTGGTTTGAACCTGTCAGCCTATGGTCCTCGAATCTGTCTTTAACAGTGTGAGTTTTTGTTTTGGTGAGTATGCATATGTACATATATATAAATATATAAATATGTAAAACATAGGTACACTCTAATCTCAGATATCTATCAATTTGAATAAGATTAAGCAACCTTACTAAATCTTACTATAAATTATTTTACTGTATTTCCCAGGTCAAATCCAGGCCAGCTTCTCACTTTTTCGTATTATGTCTCATTTTTGTAGCCAGTAATTTAAGAGTACACAAGCTAGATCCAAACTGGCAGTCCTGGCAGTTGTCAATGTTAGAAACAAAGATAGAGCCAGTAGCAAACTGAGTGATTTCACCTATTGCTTTTAAGTGTTTTATAAATAACTATAAAAATTTATAAAGGCGAAGTGGAGAGGACTCAATTCATGCAAAATAAAATCAGTATTGATAATATTATAGTATGCTGTTGGCATTCTAATATTTGCTGTCATACATTGAAATTGTGTTTAAAATGATTGTATAATTTTCTCTACTCCAAAAAAAGAGTATATCTTCTGAAATACTGGAGATGTTGTTGCAAGCCCTTGAACCTTTTGTTGCATTCAAACACAGTTGCAAAGAAAATTAACTTTCTAGGAAATGGAAACATTGTTAAAGTGTTAATATATTTTAAGCCTCAGGTTATTTGAAAAATCACAGATATTCCACATGTCTACAGAACTAAGAATGAAACTAGAACAGTACTGAAAATCCCATTTTGTGAACTGCCAGCAAAAACAGTAGAAAGCACAAAAGTGCATATTAGCTATAAAGCATAACATTGTGTTGTTTTCCTACTTTGAGCCCAATACTTCCATAAATGAAACGTGCTTATTTTGTCAGCAGGAAATTTCTAGTCTTTTATGACTAATAAATATAGGGAAAAAAGCACAGCAATTAGAATTTGCAAATATAAAATTGACAGATACATATGCATAGAAACATGCGTGCATGCAGGTGTGAAGAAATGCTCAGGTGACATATTACTGTAAGAATTCTTGCAATGTAAAAGGTTTCTATTAATGTCAACTTAGAGCTGGTGGTCAAACATAGGAAGAGTTTGCCAGAGAAGCTGTGAAGTTCTCTGTGCAGATATCCAGATTCTGCCTGGACATGGCCATGGCTGAAATGGTCTACTAGGAGTAGGAGTAGATTATCTCTAGGGGTAAATTACAGCCTAAACATTCTATGATGCTATTGTTCATTAAATTTATCACTGAAATAAAGTTGCTAATATTATTTATGTTAGAAAATACATTTTCCTGAATCATATTCTTACTGAAATGATAGAAATGTCTCCCTAGAGGAATGTTTCATGTTTTCAGTCAAATGTGAAACCATAGTACTGCTGCGTGAAAGGGTAAACAGAATCCATTATAATTTCCTTATTTTTCATGCTCCATTTTCTTTACTCCATGATAATTTTCCTTTCTTGAGAGCCACATGTCAACAGGGTCTCTTTGCAAATGAACCTCTTTGATAAGAATGGCTCTAAGGAAAGATAAAATGAGAAGAGAGTCCTAAGGAGATGCTGGTAACTAATAATGCAGAAATGAAGCATTGTGGAGAGTTTATTTCCTCATCCCCCTAAGAAAATGTTAATTTGAAATGAAAAGTTTTTTAATTAATACAAAGTTTAACTTAGGCAATGCAAACCAAAACCCTCAAAGAGTTCAAACTACTTTTCTTTTTATTAGATTATTTTTGCTCAGTCCTATATTAGTCACACAATGTTCTTGGATGTATTCTCTTGTATTACATGAAAAAGAAGAATATACTGGACCATACATTTTTTTCATAAAATGATAATATAATTAGTCTATTGCTCCACAGGTCTATAAATGTAATTTTCTCCTTTCTTTTCCAGATGTCCTTTTGCTAGATGAGTATTCTTCCTTTGGCTGATAATTAATAGTAAAATCTTTAGTGTCTTTCCTTTTTGGTAGCAATGAGATGCAACTCCACAGTTGCTTTCAAAGAGCAAACTAAAAGTCCTGTAATTTAATATTTTTCCCCTAGTTGAGACATTTTTACAACTTCAATACATTTCTGATATTTATTTTAAAGAAATGCTGCCTTGATGTTTTATCTCTTGGGACAGTATTAACCAAAATTCCTCATTTTTGGAGATGGTATTAATGTGATCCAAAAATTTGAAAGAAAAAAGCCCCACCTAATATTGTAGCAGCCTTAATGTATCACTTCATCCCATTTAGTCACTGTGATCATTTCTTTTCTCATGTTCATGGAAAATTGTTGTTTTAAGTTGAATAGTTCTGTGCCAGGTAGTATGTAGTGATAAGTCCAACATGTTTTTAAATTTTCAAAATCAAATCAACATGTTGTGTCAGAGTAAATCAGGAAATTACATTTTAAAAAGTCTTTGTTTCTTGGCCAAAGGTGATGATTTGTGAAAAATAAGTATTTTCAAACTATTTCAGTGGTTTTGGACTACAGAAACCACAATTTCTGAATTAAAAAAATAGCATATATTGGAAAGAAAAATTGTATTTTCAGGTAATTTTCTTGAAATACCATTACTTAGGGAAAAAAATGAATAATTATGAGGGAGTAGACCTATGTATGAAACATCAGACACAGAGCTAAACAAAGTAAGTCGTCCTTTTTTTTTACCTTGTCTGCAACCTGATCATTACTTTTTAAGAAAGCCTAAATGTGGCAAACTGGAGATGGACAACCTCAGCTCAGATTAATGGTGCACTAAAACTTGTCAAATTATACATTATGTCTCATCATGACACAGGAAGGGCAGTGAGGGCAGAACCAGAAAAAATTAACATCTTCATGACTCTTTTGTTTCCCCTTTTAGACTCTTGGAGCACTAAACCCTGTTGCTATCAGATATGTTTTTGTGTGTCAGACTGGACATACCCAGGCTTCACCCCACTCTTGCACTACTGTTTAGACTCTTCCTGTGACAGCAGAAAACCTCTCTGTGATAAAGATATTTTGAAGCATTTTCATTGGGTGCAATGATTTTAAGGTGGAAAATTGAAGAAATTTTATGTAAAAACTAATAAATGCAAGAAATTAGTACTTCACTGACCATTAACAGAGATGTAGTTTGGTTTTCCTTACATTGTTAACTGAATAGTATAGTAGATTTCAAAAATGGGCTACTAAAATAAATGCCTACACAAAGGTTTTTCATAGATTAAAAATACCTAGAAATTCTCTAAATATATATTGCTTAATCTGACTTCAGATTGCTTTTAGGCAGAGCTAAGAAAAACCCATTTATAAGAGGTAATATATTTCTGTCACCAAACCCAACTGTTAATTTATAATAGGGTTTTTTTTTTTGGTTGGTTTTTTTCAGCAAGGAACAAGTACATGAACATGAAATATTTAATTTCACTCTCTTAAAAATGCGTAAAAAATGTAAAAATAAATCTTCAATATCATACTCATATTAGTCTCTGAAAAGACATTTGTTACTGCCTGGAAATCAATTACATCTGAAGCACAATGGGTATCTTTGATTCTGTTGTTATATTCTAAACAATTCTGTGTTTTTTATAAGTTGGAGGAACTTCAAAAGTTTGGGAGATTTAGGTCAGTTGAATGCTTAAATAGGAATGGTTTTCCTTGATTTTAATCAAAATGTTTTGATTTATAAAACTAGGTTAAACTGTTGCAAAAAAGGCTTATGGGGGAATTTATGATGCTTCTATTTCTGTTTAGCTGGAAAAGTTACAATAACAGGTGGAGAGAGCAAGTGCAGAATTTTGGCTTGATGGAAGAGAGGAGATAGAAAACTCTCATGCCTATAAATAGTTTAATTTCTTATCCTGTCTGTGTGTCTTTCCCACTAAAATTGCTTTCCTCTATATTCATAAGGTCTTCAACTAAAGCCACACATTCTCTAGGATAAGATGGTTGCCTTGTCAGAAATCTCAGTGGATCCCTTACAGCTGGGTAGAGGACACTCAGCTGAATGTCCAAGAAATGGTGGTGCTAATTGTCATGGCAGATACCAACACAAATACTAGCTTTTATCACAATTGTATAAGAGAATTTCCTGCAAGAGCAGAAGAGATAAAAAGCCTTCCTCTTCTTTGGCTCTGGTATAGCATTAATCTTTTCTCCCACCTTGTGAATAAGGCTAAATCTCCAGAAGGTAACAAGATTCCTGATAAAATGTGCCATTTTATCTGCTGCAAAAATCCTAATCCTAGAAAACAATTTAAATGAGATTATTTATCAGAGCAGCCTCTGATTGCAGGGTAAAAGTAGAGCAGCTGTCTGTTTTGGAAAAACTGTGCTTTTTGCAAATCAGGTTTTCATGTAATCACACGGATCAGAAGGTGCTTGATCTGGCTAAAATGCTCTAAGTGAGGATTGCAGTGATTTTACAGAAATAATGGTAATAATATATAGCATTATATGGCACCATTATATAGCACTATTCACTTCAAGCTATTTCAGATAGTTTTACAGCTAAATGTACACAGCACTACTGAAATGCGATTACCAGCGAGGTGGGAATCTCAGTCATTCAAAATGTAACACAATGGTGGAAACTCAGAATGTTTCAGCTGAAGGACTTTTCAGAGTTCTGGAGAAGGAAAAAAAAAAAAAAAATTATAACAACAGACCAAATCAGACCCCGGATTTAGAGACTGTTCTGAGAGAACTACTCATAATAACTACATTTCCCCCAGGCTAAAAGATTAAGAAGGACCTGTCCTGAGTCATGTGCTTAACTTTAGTAATCTACGAATCCTGATATTTTGAACCCTAAACAATGCCATGAAAAATCACTAATGGCTTGGCAGAGCAGAGCATTATAAGCAATTTTCTGCCAGTGAGCTGTCTTTTTTATAGTTTCTCTACATATTTATGCAGTTCTGAATGTAATAGCTGAAATGCTCTGTAATCAACTTGCATATTCAACTCCTGGCAGTTTTTCTCCTGTCACACAGAAAGATTATTTCTGTGAATAAAATTAAAGTAAGAGTTATTTTAAAATGAGGGGATTTTATGGGACATCTGAGGAAACCATGCAACAAACCATGTAGAAGACACCCTTGAATTTCTTTTTTGTCAGTATGTTTGTTACCCTATTGGCAGGTCGATAACTCCATTACAATGAGACAATGGAGCTTGTTCTGTGAAAGCAGTCTTGGTTTGGTACAGTTGTTAATTTAGTGTTAGAATCATAGAATCATAAAACTAATTTTACTTTGTGGTGTAGTTTTAATTGTGTTGGACTCAGCCCAGTTTAAGCTGGCTCCACAACTAAGGGATGGTTCTTCACATTTCCAGAAATGAGTGGGCTCAAACATAGATACCTGAAAAACTTGAAGACAGGGTTAAAAAAAATTATTTCTCTATGAAGGGCATTTGCGAGAAGCCTTCTGAAAGGACAAGCCTCTCCAGTGAAAACTTATTAGCACTGTGCTGCAGTGAGGGGTGGTGTCCTGACTGGAGTCTGGTGGGACCGGGCTGTAACGACATTTGCACCAATTTTGCAAATTGTGTTCTACTTCCCTGGATAACAGAGAGCTAATTGCAATCTACTGAACAAGATTTATAACATTTCTGTCTCAAATCTTCAAATCCCTTATGCTTTCAGATAAATAGAAAGTGCATCTTAGAGGGTTATTCTCCATTTCCCCCTCCAAGTTCAGTTCTATACTGAAGTAATTAAATGCATCAGAAAAATCCTAAACAATTAGAAATGAATGAGCATTTTAAACTGCTTGATTTTGATTTTACCTACTGATATTGATTAAGTTTACCATGTGCTCATATATAAAAAAAGGATTTTTTTAAGAACTCATCTAGCTTTAATTACAACCTGCTCCGTATTGCACACAAAATACTGTTCCAAAGTACTGCTTTCAGTTCACATTTGATATATTCAAATTAATTAATGGCTATAATTTTAAATTACTAACAAGGAAACAAAGATAGCTGAATTTCATAGTTTAAATTACTGTATGACCAGGTACTAGAGAATGAAATGATTATTGTCTTTCATGGCATATCCAGTCCTAATTTTGCAAATCATCTTAATTCATATAGACTTAATTCATATAGACTATATTCATATTACTTTCGCTTAGTAGAATGAGAAATTAGATTCCTTTTTTCTTTTCCTTTTTATAACTTGTTCTCTTTAAATTAAATTCTTCCAGGAAAGAATTTAAACATGAAATTTAAACCCATTTACTTCAGATCTTTAATTTTGAATGGTGATTAAGTAAAACTACATTCCAGAATTAGGGCCCACATAAGTCTAATCTTTAACTCAGAACAAATGAGGAACTTTATTTCATCTATTGCTGGTGTTTAACAAAAGGCAATGCAAAGTCCAGGTAGATATTTTTTGGTACCTTAACTAATAAAGCTAAGTTACTCTGGTTATTAAATTGTGGTCACAAGAACTGGTTTGAGATCTATGCCCAGCCCTGCTTTTCGCAGTCACATGTGAGAAAATTTTGTGGTCACTTCATCAGGTGACTAAAAACTGTGACCTCCCTATTATTCTCCCAATGAAAACTAAAACCAAAGCCAAGCTAAAATCTGAAGTATGTCTCTAAAATTTGCAAAAAAATGAGATTTTTTTTTTTTTTGGGAAAGATTTTGAAAATATTCAATTGTATTAATTCCCTACCAGTAAATAATGAATCAAAAAGACTTGACATTCAGGAAAATTAAAAAAATAGAAACTTCCCCCTCCACCCCAAAGAAAACCCCAAACAAAACAAACCCCAAAAATAAACCACCAACAACAGGCATATTAACAAAAGAACTCAACCCCTACCACAAAAGAAAAGAAAAACAAAACAAAACAAAACAAAACAAATTGAAGCAAATGCTGAAACTGTCTGGCATCTCCCTTTAGAGAGCAGTTTCTTACTATCTAGGTTGTGGGAAGTTGGAAAGTTTGGGAAGCTTAAACCTGCCAAGCAAGCAATATGAACCTTGGTCAAAGTCAATTTAGACAAAATCTCTATATAAAGTCAATAACAGTCTCCTATATGATGATAAAGACTAGAGAACTCCAATAAATATCAGACGAAAAGAGGAGATTAAAAGGTAAAGAGAGATACATTAAAATGTAAATAAATAGATTTATCAAAGAGAACCTCATGAATTAACTACTTTAGGGAGAGTCTGAACATGATGGTATGTGTGAGGTTAAAACTCAAAATGCAATATGCTCACAAAACATATTTTTCTTTAAAAAGTTAATAGTAATAAAAGAGTGACTTTTAATCTAAGGTAAGTCAAAGAGGCCATATTATCTCACAATAAAAGCAATTAAATTGGCATGCAAATAAGATGTGTTTTTTTTGTTGCTTACCTAAAAACACTTCAGATATTTTATTCTCAGATGTAATTAAAAGACAAAAAAAAATCACTATAAATGACATGCTGCTCTCAGGCTATATTTTACATAAAGAAGTAATAACAAACAAATAAATCTACGTGCCATCAGCCAGTCTGAAACAGAGGTAAATCTCCGGGAACTGTGGATATCCCCTTTGAATTTTATATGTTTGTAAAAAGTCCCTTGGGGGGACGTTTAATTCTGCTATACTCTGCTACAAAGGCCTGATCTTATGATGATTTTACCCGGCCAACCACCTGTGAATCATAAATAAGAAACAGAAAGACACTAAAATCAAATTAAATTCCACATTCTCTGTCTTAGATGCAGTTCAAAGTAGATTCACAAAAGATGAAACATTTTTTAATGCTCACAAGGTTTGCTCATGGTGTCAGATAAAAAACTAAATAATTTTCTATGCTTTCACTAAATTTAAGCCAAATTATACTAGAATAGGGCAGAACTTCCTGTTTTAAGTTCTATCCCATACAGAATCCATGTTTCCTACTCCCTTCCAGGTACTTGAATGATTTATTTGCCTTATTTATGGCTAAACCCAGCTGCTTAAATCAATAGTGTTGAATGTCTCTTGTTGGAATTGCAGAGATGCATGTCCATCATCTCTTTTGCTGTTGGCAGGGACTACAGAACATTTTGTAAAGAGGATAGAGCACTGCGAATCCATCATGGGGATCTCACATGGAAGGATACAGCAGGAAAAAAAGATTATTAAAGTGATGATGCCATGTTATTTTTATCTAACCTGAACAGTTGCCTAAAATAAATACAGAAAGCAATCTGTGATTTTAGAAGTGTCTGGCTACATAGTAAATAATGCCTGATAGAAAGTGCCAGTTAAATCTGCCTTACTCAAAGATGTTATTTCACCAGAGAACACTTGGATTTGATAACTTATTCAAGAATTAAAATTTCATGAAGTCAAGATTTCAGTAAAAATGAAATACCAAAACACTGATATGTTAAATAAACAAACAACATCTGAAGTGCCAAGGAGAAATGCTACTCCTCAGCATGTGTTTTTTGTCTGTGGAGGAAGCAATAATTTTTAAAGTGAATATTTAATCAAGTTATCCTTTTAATTTGAATTTTATCCAATAATCCACTCATATAGAGCTTTAATAGGTCAGAGGTATCCACGTAAAATCAAAACATGTTAGGAAGAGCAAAGTTCATACGAGAAACGAGGCAATTTGCTCAAAATGTTACATACTGCCATCAAAGGAGAAGGATCAGTGTGTAAGAGACATCTACATTTGAAGAAGAGAAACCTTGAAAACTTGAAAAAAGCAGCACATCACCTAGACTGTGTTAGGAAGAAGTACTGCCATAGACAGAAATTACCTCAGAGATTTCCTTTTCACCTTTGGATTTGTTCCACTTTAAGAACAAAGCATAAATGGTTTTGGTAGGCATCACTGAAATCTTTATTTCATTCTCGTGTTTTACACAGAGCTTTCTGAATTAATTTTAATTTGAACTAGATTTTGCATTGAACAAGTAAACCATGTGGACCTTAAAACCATCAGTGAAATTATTAGAAGTTTGGATAAGTTATACAAATGGCTAATTGTCCAGTTGAATATATGCACTTTACTCTTAACCTGAATTTATCTACACTTTTTCTCTGGCTACTGACCATATAACTTCAGCAGCATGCCATACTGGGCAAATGCAAAGGAAACTCAGGCTCACTTGCAACTCCTCAGTTTATATATCCAAAGAGACCATCTGACATATTACAGGATTCCTTATGCTAGATATACCACACTATTCCTTATGCTAGCCATATTTGTGTGTTTAGTGCATATGTAGAACATTTCTTTGTGTGAAAACACATTAAATAAACAGTAGTTCAGCAGCTCCTTGGTTTCTGTCAACTTTCACTGCACTGAGGATGAAGTGTCCTGTTGGAAACATCATATTTGTTTAACCTGGAGGAGTGCCTGAATGTACTTTTTCTACATCTCATGGCAGTGAACAATGTCAGAAAATCAGATATTTTTCCTGTAAGCTATAGGTAGGAGACTTTAGTTCTAATACCTACGTTGCCACTGCTATTTGCAGAATTCAAATGCTGCTTGTGAGAATGAATGGTTCTAGAGCAATGTATGGGAGGACTTTGTTAATGCCTTGGCATGTTTGGCACAAGATCTTTCAACATATGCCTTTGCTTCATAGGGTTTGTGTTGTTTATTTTTAATGAAAGGAATCTGTTTTAGAGTATTGTGGGATGCATACCTTCAGGTAATTGAATTATTTCAGCCTCCTCCTTCTTTAGAGGAAGAAACATCATCTTTTGATTCCAATTTATTTAGTGAAAGTCATTATATGCAAAGCTGCTCTTAATAAAACAAAATATTTAAGTAATCAAATTCACTTTCAAAACTATTTAATAAGATATTCCAGTCTAGACAATGATACTTAAAACAGGGAAATCAGACAAAATCATAGTAATACTTTTCTTTAAGTGGGATAATTTTCTTCCTATGTGTGTTTTATATTTTGCTTCATCCTTTTGAATTTTTTTGTAGAATCTTGTATTAGATGAAAAGAAGATATTTCAAGATTTTTCTCTTTCTAGGCATCTCCTTTTCTTTTTCTTTTAGGTGGGCACTAGGTAGGGATTTTAATTAATTTTTTTCAAGAGGTCTATACTTCAGATATGTGGGACATTCATATTAAATCACTACATTTGCTCTTTAGAATTCTTTTTTTCCCTGAAAATAAAATTATGTTTAATTTTTTAAAAATAAACTTGTTAGTAATTTAACAGGGTTTCACTGTGTTTGTTCTCCACCCAGAAGATTTCTTTCTGGAAGTACAAGGTCTGTGCTTCTAGTAAATGTTTACTAGACCTTCTCTGTTCTAATCTTCCATCATGGCCTTGTAAAATATGTCTCTTTCCTATTTTTTTTTTTTTTTTTAATGAGGAAAATTTTAATGAACTATTAACTGCAACATTTTGATTTCACTGTAGTTAATGAAAATTGTTATGACTGAGATTGTGTCTGACTTTGAAGACTTTAAAGTGTGTGTATTTTGGACCTTTTCTTTTGTTTTGTTTTAATAGATAATATTACTCGGCATGTTTTTCAGCTTGGTTTCTATCCAGAATGATCTTCCACTGCTGAGATTGTCAAGGATATTCTACAATAAGACTTAACATTTCATTAGAAGTTCCAAGACTGCCATGTTCATCCCAATTTAATATTATCCAACACATTAACTTTTAGTATTTTCTGAAATTTGTGATGTGCTCATGGGTCTCTTACTATTCTCTTGAACATGAAATTCTGGTCTATTAGTCTGGTCTTCTCTTCCTTTGATAACAACAATAATCAAATATGATGGTATTTCCTATTTTACTTACAGAGTTCTACTCACATTTCACTTTCTATATGGTTTCATTCTTTTTTTTTTACATGTAAAAAGGATTATGTGATATATTTCTGTTCCAGTGATAATCTTTGTAGGTCTTTTCCTCTAGCTGTTCTTTGACTTTCAGTTTTTTTCTGATATGACAATACAACCCATTCCTTTGGTGCATCATAGGAGATATATAATAACGTATCACTTTTTTCTTTTTTTTTTTTTTTGAACATATTTTTTATGTATTTATTAAGATTATAAANACATATTTTATATGTATTTATTAAGATTATAAACCCTAATGGACTATAATTTGAATAAAGTGCCATCTCCAATTTCTGGGATACAATTTTATAAAACTAAATTTTTATCACATAGTTTTATTATGACACATTTATTATAATTCTTATCTTTTATTTTCTAATTTTTACAGGTTGCTTTTTCCTATTAAATTTCTCTCTTTTTATTTTTTTAACCTAAGAATTTTTTTTTCTATTTTTCATATACTTCTCTCTTAAAACTGATTCACAGCTCTTTTTTTTTTTTTAACATTTCAAAATACTCAGTTATATCTAATTCTTTTGTCTATCAAGTTACATGGTAAAATATGACTTTCAACTTCTCTCACTTTCAGAGCTGAAATGAATACATTAAAATATGAAGGAAGTGGCAGGCACTGTAAATCAAACAAATGAATAAATAGTATGACCTGCTCCACAACTCAAATTTCTATTTTCGTTTGCAAACACTGTTTCTGAAAAGAGTGAAAAAATGAAAATTTATTTTTCCCCTCCTTTCCTTGTAATAATAAATGGGAAATTATCTATGTGCTTATTTGCTCCAATCCAAGAGATTTTGGACTAAAGCATGCAGCTGTCTGAGGAGACATTTCTAATTAATTAGAGGAGCTGTGTGCATGGCTGAGGGCTTTTCCACCTGGGAAGCAGCAGGAGAAGAAAACATACCCATGTGGTTAAGCCCAGGTATTTCAGAAATGATTATGTTTCAGACAACTTTGGCCAAAGCCTGTGTCTATTTCTGTCAGAATATTGCCCAATTCACCCCTTTGGACTGACTAGCAGCTGAGGAACTAGAATGTTCAAGACCAGGCTGCTTCTAGGATGCATGCTTCAGGAACTCTACATCAGAAAACTTGAAAACCTAGACAACTTGCTAGGAGCACAGAACTTTAATATCCTGAAAGTTACCAAGTCTTTTAATTCCTTTGTGTGCAGCTAGGAGCCTGACAGCCCTACAAACAATGCCTTGATATCTGTTTCTCAACATTTATGTTTTCCAGTGCATGAAGTATCTTAGAATTAAAGCCTTCTTTAAATGTTTGAATTTCAAAAAGAATGGAAAGTAAGTATTGAAAACCCTTTGAAAGTCTACTGCTGGTATGATACCAACACCTAGCCCTTTATAGCATCAAGTAGCATTTAGAAAGAATTAGCTAAATCAATGAGTATTCATGGACAGCATTAGGTATATCGAATTTCCTTCTTATATTGGGAGTAACTTATAACTGTACTTATTCAAATAACTTAAAAAAATAGAATTTGATACATTTTTCATACAACAACATTCAGAC
>VWZN01006286.1:20769-36347 GCA_013396955.1 Regulus satrapa
CTAGGTTTCCTTTCCTCTTTTTCTTTAAATTATTTTTTTTGTTTGTTTGTGTGGCATTTACTAGTTTTTAACAACTGGTTCCTACCAGTTTTTTATCAATTTTCACATTTGTGTTCACTTTGTCTAATTCACTGTGCAAAGGCAGGTCCTGACACAATGTGAATGGGATGTGAAGAGTAAGACAAACTTCAAAATGAACAAAACCACAAAACAAGAAAACAAAAATCCCATATCTTTAATACACGTTTTGGCTGCATAGGATACCCACACTCTGTCCTCTATATAACTTAAATTTCTGAGAGCCTCACCAATACTTCAACCTGAGCTGAAATTTATGTACCTACAATGACTAAGCTAGGCCCACAATAGAAAGGTTTTTTGCAGATAGCACATGCTGGAAGTTGGATCTGAAGCAGTTGTGCTTCTGAGAACCCACTTCTAATAGTGATTTCCTTATTTGCATTGCACTGGCTACCAAGTAATTTACAGATGAGTGGTGTTGGAAGAAACTAACCTCTCTCCTAAAAGAAACAGCTTTCTGACTGAGAAACTTGTAGCTGATCATATCAGATCTTTCTTGTTCTTTTAAAGAATGATCAGATCAGCAAGAATAGGAGAGGAATTCTTCACTACAATACAAGTATTGCCCAGCTTTTAACAGTCAGAATTATCAATTATCCCTAAAGATAAAGAAAAAAGCTTGAAGTGATTTTTTTGGGTACTGTAGCTCAAGAATATAGTACAGCAATCTAAGTTCAGGAGGAGGGATGTTCACAAAGGCTGTCTGTGGTCTCCTAGTCTCTCTGAGCTGGTTAGTGGGCCAGAACAGCACTGGATGAAAATTGATTAAGTCATATCTCAGTCCAGTCTTTCCAGTTGAAGACTAGTGAACCTGAGGTCCATATTCAGGCTGTTCAGGCTGACATTAACATCCCCAGGTTTTTTTGGCTTTTTAGTTCCCCTCTAGCTAAACCTGAGGCTCTTAGATTGTTTTATGGCACTCAAATATTTTCATTGAGAATTATGGGGGCTGTAGAAATCATGTGAGCCTCATATTCTCATTTTAAATCAAATGATAGTAGGACACACCAGGTGTTGCAAAATGGTAAGTAAACTCTTGTTAGTCAGAGAATACAACAATGAAAAGTTGCTTAAGGTGTTGCCCTATCATGTTAGCATGACAAACCAGTTGTAGAATGTTTCTGCTTGAACTACACGAAGGTATGATGCTACATTTTTCATACAACACTCACTATGCAGTACTTTGGGGCCATTGCACTGTTCCCACACACTTGAATAAATCTCAGTTTGTCACATCCTTTTACTGTAAGTGCTCTTGTTCTGATAATTCATATGGAGATACTGGGGGTGGAAAATATCTTTCATAAACTACACAAGAAGGACAGTCTTTTGAATATTTGGATTTCACGGTGTTTAAAGCAATATTCAGTTGATTTTGTATGGATGCATGCAGCAATTAATCATTAATTGATCCCTTTATAAAAGAGATACAGCTTAGCAGGTTTCTTTTAAAAATCTTCTTAGTAAGTTGTTAGACTTCCAACAATTAGCACTGAAATATGACAATTCTGCAATCTTGTCACAAAAAGAGACCCTTTGACTTCAGGAATAAAATTATTGGTTAAATCTTCTGTGTGTAATTTTCAGTCTTCTAATCAGGAAATACATCATATCTCTCTTCTTCTTTTGATATTCAACATTTGTAAACTTATTTGTAACTTTGAGATGTGTTTTGAACTGATACCATGGCAGCTGTTTCAAGAAATGGGAAATATTTCTGGTAAATAAAAACCATTTAGAATCAAATGCATACAGTAGACTGTTGAGTCAAGGAGTATGTTTTCAGCTTCTAAGTTTCTCCACTTGTGAACTTTATCCAGCAATTTGATAGACTTTGAGTTGTTGTCACTGTGTGATGAAGTTATGATTCCAGAATACCTACATAAAATTAATGTAAGTAATTAGCCAAAACCCGACTAGATCTTTGGCAAGGGACAGTAAACAAGAGTGCTCATATTAAATGAGTCATTTCCGACAGCAGTAGACAGCATGTCTGTGCTAATCAAAAAAGAGGCAGAAAAGAAAGCTACATCAACCATTATGTACATTGCTATTACTCATAATTTAAGATTAGCAGGGATTTTATATAATGTGCATTATTACACTTCTCTGCCTGATATCAAGTCAAAGTGTAATTTCACACTGCTTGTTGGAATTTTTTTTTTTCTCTTTCTTTTTCAGCAGTTGGAGGGAAATGTCAAAATGATCTAACTGTTAGGTTGGTACAATTGATTTTGAACCCTGAAAGTCATAGCCAGAGCAGCATTACCTAAAACTTTAGTAAGAGTCATTCTCAAGTGTTTCCTAGACCTCCAGAGAGTATTTTTCAAAGATAATTTACCTAAATTGACACTTTAACTTAAGAGATATGATCTATAAATTAGAAATTAATGATAGATATGATTTTCAAAGAGCCTTTCTCCAACTCCTGTGAAGTGCTGCAGTGTCTAGATCAAGTTTCTTAGAATACATTCTTGAAATTGTATCCTTTAAACTAATCAGGAAAACTGCATTAATACACAACTTTTATAATTTTGTCATCATGAGTGATATTTTTCCTATAAATATGAATTCTGTATGGTTAAAAAATTAAGTATGAACCATGTGTAAATAGTTGGTAGCTACCAATGATCATAAATCATTGGTAGCTACCATTTTCCACTGTATTTGTGATAAAATATTCTAAGATGGCCTAAGAGGAAGAAAAGAGAAAAGCTTTGGCAAAAGTACACTTACTATTTACACTGATGATTTCCCTGGAAAGGGCCAGTGCCAGAAACTAGAAAAAGGTTATTCCAGTTTGCAGCCAGCTTCGGTATGTGATTCCTTTGGTCTGGTACTAATCACAGTAACACATTAAACCTAGTGCTCTGAAGATACCACAAAAGTACAATCAAAATGGTAGAGGATTGAGAGACATTCAAATTCAGTTCATTTCTATGCAATGTAAAAGTCAGCTTTGAACTGATTATGAGAGAATCAAAATATTCTCAGAGAAAGAACAAGAACAAAGATCCAAATTCTTCATCAGGAAAGGTTTTTATCCTTGAAATAAAAGCATTTGTCACAAGTCAAGTAACAACTAGCTTATCAGAAGAAAAAGGAGATTATTTTTTTTCCTTGCACATCTTTCTACACTATGGAAAGTCTGAGACAACTATAAGACATCCAACCAACTGAAATGATCTGCAGATCACTCTTAAAAAGTGAAGTACCTGAGGGAGGTAAACTGAAGGCCCTCACATCACATCTTGTCTTAAGAAAACAGCAGTCTAAAAATTACAATGCACTTGAAGGAATAGAACATATATTTTGATTAGGTTCTTAATTTGCCTGTCTGGAAACTCTATGGATGTGGACTACATCATGCATTGTGATTTTAGCATGCATGCTGGTATGTTAAACAAAGTAATTAAGAGTTTCCTGTTTCTAAGTTGCTTCTCTTGTAATTTGTTTTCTTATATTTCAGATAATTAAAGAACTATTCAGAACTATTTCAAATAGTTTAAAATGTTCCTGATTTGCTTTCCAACTGACACAGAAAAACATTTTATAACACATTAGTTATATCTTGAATCTACAACTTCATTCAGGCCATAATTTCCTGGTATCTTTCATAATAATAACTTCATTTACAAAGAAATTCAATTTAGTCTGTATGAAATTTTCCATCAGTGTGAAATTTTCACAGATAGTTCCCCCCACTATGTGCAATAATGCCCTTAAGAACTATTGGACCCAAGCTCATGCCCCAAAACTGTGCTAAATAGGAATAGCACAGAGAAGGAATACAGAGAGATCTTTCTCCTTTTCTATTCCTAGCATGAGGGTACTGAAATAATGGCTGTAATGATACCATGATTGTGTATATTTTTGAAACAATCCATATTTTTAACATAATTTAAAGAAAAAAGAAAAAAAAGGAACATATATTCGGGTGTTATTTTTTCCTGGCTGTTACTATTAAAAGTCATATCTTTTATGGCAATATTTCATCATAACTTTTAAAATTTAAGGGGATAGTTGATATAAATTATTTAGGTGAAATCATAGCAAGTGCAGTTTGCAGACTCAGAAACTGGTCCAACAGTTTATTGTTCAAAAATTATCTTCTGCACAGAATCACAGCCATTGCATCAACAGACAAGAAGACTAAGACTCTTTTAGAAAGAAATTTTCTCCTTAAGGGAAAAGAAATGTAAATATTATGAAAAGGGGAGACTTTAAAGCTACTGGTTTCACTGTTTCCTGCAGTGAACAAAAACTCTTATTGAGGTGGGCACAGAACCACAAGAACGAGTTACTGAGTCAAAACAGTTTGAGGCAGTGTCTGTTGTGAAAAATTAGGCAAATTCAGTCCCTGTGTAAATGAATGATGTGATGAGGGGAAAAAAAAACTAGGAATATTCTTACATTTTAAAGAACTAAGGAACAGACTACATAGAAAGTGGAGATTACACAGTCTTTGGAGTTTGCTGAAGTTGTCAGGATGTGTTACAACCACCTTGCAGACCTTAGAAGAGATACATTCAGTGTAGAATTCTTGATAGTTTATCAAAAGTCACTCTCAAATCAGTAACAGTAATTGCAATAACAATAATCCTGACACAAGTTTCTCCTGAGAAGCCAAGAACAGCACATGAAAAGGTGTAATATATTTCCTTGACGCTGGCCAAATCGGATCACACCAACTAAAGAAATAAAATCAGTAAGGATTTGAGGGTGTGAGTTGTTAGAGCTGCCTAAGCAACAAATAGGATTCCTGGAATAGTTGCACTGGATCCACTCACAGCTCTTCACCTTCCCATGAGAAGCTCTTATCTTTATAAAAAAGACTTTCTGAACATGTGGCAAGATCTGAATTTTTTATTTTGAAGCCTACTATAGTAACCTGAACTGGTATTTGGTTTGATTTTCCTTATTATGCTAGGGTAAACACCTGCTATGTTAGCAGAAGACTGTCCCTTGTGAGAGAGGCACGGCCAGCACTAGGTGGTGGCAGGAACTTCTGCGGCTCTTCCTGGGTTCACTGCCTCCATTACCCCAAAGCCAACTGGACTGGCCTCACATCTCAGTGTGATTAACAATAGTGCTTCTCCCCACACCCGTTCTCTGATTCCAAAGCAGATGAGTTTCACTAGCTGAGTTCATAAAAGCAGATGATCCCAAACCTGTACATCAGAATTCAAATGTTCAGACATGAAAACTGTTTTGGGTTTTTTTCTTGTGATAAGGGAGAGATTATCCACAAATGCTTTGATGAAGTTTAGCTATTTAACCA
This sequence comes from Regulus satrapa, assembly GCA_013396955.1. NCBI lineage: Eukaryota > Metazoa > Chordata > Aves > Passeriformes > Regulidae > Regulus > Regulus satrapa. The sequence goes on from VWZN01006286.1 coordinate 26,132, forward strand.
GCTTTCCTTCCCTCTGGGGTCAAGCAAATTATTCTTTTATCTTGATATGGTTCACCAATACTGATTTTTTTTTCATTATACTGATTTTTTTTCTTCATTATATTGATTTCTTTCTTAATAAGATCTAGAAAATTATTCTTAGTCAATAATTGCCAAATAAACTGCAACCCAGAAGAGAGAAAACTTATTGGTTGCTTCTTCAAAGCTAAAAATGCTATACTTGATTTTTAAAATTAGACAAGCTGTTCAGTAACAGATGGATTTTCCATCCTTCTGTCTATTGACCTACTGATCTAACGAGTAATCAATCAATTGATCTATCTTTAAACATATGGAGTAATACCTTGTCTATCCACGGATCTATAAGTCTGTTTCAGTCTTGTTCCACCAAAATGAAGTAATTTCTTCCTAAATGTGTTTCGCATTAACATTGTTCTTCTTTTGATTTTATTGAAAGTAGTTCTGTGCCGTTTCATCAGCTATGCAGTAATTTGTTATGATAGAGTCATAAGGGCAAAAAAATCAGAAAAACAAAAAGAATGTGGTACAACTGCAACACAAATTGAAAAGACATTCCTGTTCTGTAATATATTTCCAAACTGGCAGTTTATCAGAAACTTTCTCTAAAAAAAGAACCTCTCAGTTATCAAGCCTGGAATAAACTCTTACTCAAAACCAAAAGGTCTGACCCAGCTGTTGGCAGTATTCATATGAAATATTTCACTGGCATAATTAAAAAATACTTTAATGTTTTGTTTCAAGTATTGTTGAATGCAAATACTGCAGGCCAAGCTCCTTCTTTCAAAATAAATGAGCAGTTGTAGAACAATAAAAACAGTTGAGGCATTTATGCTAAGACATGAAAAGTGAGATGCCAAGGCGGGTTTCTAAACCACATTCCAAGCATTTTAAACGCCTTTTGATTGTTACCACAAATCCACCGATTGTTGTGAAAAGGGTATGTGTCATCAAGCCACAGGCAAGGCCTTGAATACATCTGGCTCAATGTTTGTAGCATTGATGTTAAAACACCGCTCAGTCACAGTTATGCAGCAACTATTCCCAGACCCTCATCACCATCCTTTTGCATGTCTGACTCTCTGCTAATGGCTTAAATTAATTTCAAAGATCAGGATGAATTCCTGCATTCTTCTCGACATGAAACACATTTATGATTTTAAAGCTACACCACACAGTGAAACTGCATTCTTTCATCAGCCACTGTTTGCTGTGATATCTTAAGGCTCCAAATTCCCCTAGAACTTTTATGTCATGAGACATGCTGTCTGTCCACATTGTAAGATGCTCCTCTATGACACTCTAAGTACCTGAATAAGAGCACAAGTAGTTTAAGCTGAAATGCTTCCTGTATAAATTTCTGTCACTCTCTGAACCAATAATAGTGACAATAGCAGAGTTTCTGGGGAGGATGTCAGAGGTAGGACTTCTTCAATCTATTTTTACCCAAATATACTTTCTTCTGCACCTCAGTTTTTTTGTTTGTTTGTTTGTTTGTTTGTTTGTTTGTTTTTGTTTTTTGTTTTTTTTTTCTTTTCTGTGTTGAAGGGAAAAAGGGTTTGGGTTTTGGAAAGGCCAAAAGAAAATCCTCAGTAAATAGATTATACACTCACACATTGACTTAGCAATTGTGTTGCATTTGATCTTCAATGCACAAAAGCAGTGGACTTGATTTTTCCTGTGTTCAACAGCCTCATTTCAGTTGATCTAGAAAGGCTCTCAGTGTATGTGCTTAAAAACACATATCACTGGTCCAGTGCATGATGGTTTCAAGAATTAATATATCAAGACTCGTACAGCCAAAATTCTGTTCCCGGATCAAAATAGAAAAGAAACCAGAGAAATCACACTTAATTTTTGTAGATCTGATAAAGAAGAAAGGCCTTGGATTTGGCGAACTTTGTGAGATTCTCATGGCCCTACTTCTCAAATTTCCCCCTGAATGATATCCCTCCCTTCTGTTGTGTCAATTGCACTGTTCAGCTCCGTGTCATCTGCAAACTTTCTGAGGGGTACTTGATCTCATTGTTTGTCATTGATAAAGATATTAAAGAGCACTAGTTCCGATAAAAATCTCTGAGTGACACCACTCTCCACTGGACTGACCACCACGGACAAAACCTCTCTGTGCCACTCCAGCCAATGGCCTATCCACCACATCTGTGTCCACCCTTTAAATCCATGTCTCTCAGTGTGGACCATCAACAACAACCTTACAGAAGTTCAGGTAGATAACATCACACAGGCTTCTCCTGTCAACCATTTCAGTCACTTTACCATAGAAGGCCACCTGATTGTTCAGAAGAGCATTTGCATAAAAAGATGACATTTAATGCTTTAGAAATAAAATTAAATATCATTACATGCTTTGTTTTCCAATGTGGGGGAAAAATGGGGAAGCTGAACATCAACTGTAGGCATTCACCTCTAGACAATATTTCTGTGATGGAGATATTGCCTTTATCCTACAGAAAAGCTTTCTCAACATTACATCAAAGAAATTAAATTAGACCTTAGGCAGTTGTTTCACTGTCCTCTCTACAGACATCACTTGGATTTAGGAAGTAATAGAATAAAATCTTTAATTTAAAGTAGTATTGGATGGACTTCAAATGATCTAGTGAACCTTGATAGTTATCTGTTCCTCTTTGATGAGATGTCTAGAATAATTTCCTGCTTCTGCTGTGATCGAAAGTATTGAGACATTTTTCCAAGTAGCTTCATAACTTTTCACTTCTGATGTTACTTATAACAAGGAAGAAGAGTCTTTGAAAATCAGGGGAACTCCCTCATAAAATGTTCCAGGAATTTTCTGAACTTCCTGGAAGTTCAAAATTTGGGTCAGTCAGCATTAGCAAGGTCTTGAGTCATAGCATAATTTTTTTTTCTTGCATGTCAGATCTTGCTTTTGTTTTATTCACAAGTAATGAAAGAACAAAGACTAGAAAAAAAACCCTTATGTCCCATCATTATCTTAGAAGTTTCAGCTTCTTTCAGTAGCCTCACCTGACAAGACAGAACAAGGGTGTGTTATTCATAGTAGGGAAACGGAGGAGAAGGGTATGGGGAGAAATTATTTTTCTATCAGTTTAACCCTATCCCCATGTTGTTTGGGGGAATTCTTTTCCTTTTAAAATATCTCTTTAATTAAAAATATGGTTATTCTACAGAACGTGCAATCTGAATGACCATGGAGGTTTCATTGTCTGTATAACATTTGATATCATTCAAACTCTATGCATTTCAGTGAGGCTGGAAACATACTGTTATAGTCATAAGTCATGCTTGTGCTTTCAAAGCACTACTTTTTAACTACTATTATTTCTATTACAATTTACTGAATTCCCATATATTTAGTTTAATGGATGCTATCCAATGCATCCATTAGGGTTAGAACAAGATCCAGAATGATATGGACAATATTCATATAATTGTTCTCAAATCCTTTGCAGGAAGTTTGCAAACTGGAACTACTATTGAATGCCTCAGTGAATCCATACAAGTGAAAAACAAGCCAAGGACAATGCAATGAGAACTTTAATCTGATTTCTCACCCGGGCAGTGTAAATGTTATCTATATGACAGCAACAGAATGAAGCAAGTAAAACATTAACACTGGAGAAAACATAAAGAGTCTAGGGAACATACAAACTTTTAAGAACTGCAGGTCAGGTGAATAAAGATATCAAGACATGGCTGGAACTACATAATACAAAGGAAAGCATAAAACAGGCCAAATACTGTTTTTCTGAATTAATATGTTAAGGACTTAATTTGAATTTTAGAACTCCCATTTATTTCCTCATTGACAAGTTCACACTCAATGAGTTTGTGTCACTGGAAAGGAGAGTAAGGTTAAAGAAGAAATGAAAATCGGATCTTAGAATAGAATAGACAGAGGGGCCAAACACTAAATGTCTGTATCCAGTAATGGAAGCCAAGAGGACAGTTCTACTCAAACTTCTGTATCTATTAAATAATCTTACTCATGTGGTACTAGTCAGATTCAAAAATGCTGTTATTTCAGACATAGAAAGGATGAAAGTGACCATCAATATTTAGTCACCAAACAGATGCTTTGTTGGATATAAAGTGCTTTGGGATGTCTGTTTTTTCCCTAACCTGCACTATTAGACTACCATTTTAAAATAAAGCTTTTTAAAATAAAGTATAATTATGGTATTTCAAAAGATTGGAAACTAAGATTAAGAAACACCAAAATTATATTTTTCTGGGCAATTTGAATTAATTTCTTTTGTGTGTATGCAGGTGTTGACAGTCTTTAATGATACCACAGTCATTTTTTTTCAACCTCATCCAGTGCTCAAGATGGTTGTGGAAGTGATTCAGGCTTGAAGATTGCGCTGTCAAGTGATCTGCAACCTTCCTCATTGAAGAAGCTGTTTTGTTCACTGTTTGCTAAATATATAAAAATATGACTTGAGGATTTGTCACTCTCTTGAATTAAATTAGGAGACTCCTGTGGAATTCAAGCCTCAAAAAAAATCCTATGCTGTAAAAGCCTGTAACAGAGTATGGCAAATTTGATACTTTCAATTTTTCAAGTGTCCACCATACATACTTGTCCCAGATTTCTAGAAATACTGAGAATTAGCAGCTCCCTCCTGAGTTACACTGAGCTGTATATTAACATTTTAGAGTTCTTAACAATGCTAATTTATCTGCAAAAACAGACTGTAGACTGTTCAGTGTGGCACCCTAAATCAGTAAAATTATTTGTCCCTTATTTAATCTTGTGATATGAAAAAAAATTAATTTATGCACTAGAAATAAACCCATTCTCCTAATTTTGTTGGAACATTTCCAAGATTAATTCTGCAAATTGTGAAATATTATTTTTGATAGTGTTAATTGTGCAAATTCACAAGAAATATAATATTCTGCATTTGGTACAATGTTTGAATAGTGTGCAAGTAAGATATTTGGCCACCCACTGAACAATAAAAATAATTGTGAAATAGTTTCTCATTTAGAGAAAAAACCTGAAAACAAAACAAAACAAAACAAAAAACCTGAAAAGCAAAAATACCCAAAAAACAATCTATCCTTGCACTTATAGAGGCAGAGTCCCCATGAGGAGAAAATTATCCAATCACTTAATTGAAAACTGTTAAAAACAGAGCTTTAACGTACCAGAAAATGAATTAAGATTTCAATCTTAGCCCTCCACTTTTTTCAACATGGGAATGCTTCCTTTTTAATTGCATTTTCCCTTTTTAGGCCTTTTAATACATAATTTTTTATTTTGGTCAAAGAAATTTTCCCCAAACCAATTTTATATGGAAATTCTGTGCTTGTTAAATGTTTTTTTTCTGTTCCCAGTGTCAACATTTTTATTAACATAAATAGCTACATCAAGATGACTTATCCATATGTTTTCCTCCTTGCTCACTCCCAGATTATTGTAATCTGCTGTTTGAACATCCAAATCTCTCACACTGCAGAAGACTGCAAAGCCTTTAGAGAATTAGGGCTGGGGGTAGTAAAGAAGAAAGAATGAGAGCATTTATTATTTGGCCATGGGAGTTTCTCTGCATAGACAAATTTTTGTATGCACAGCTACTGTTTTGATGCTTGACGTCACAGGCAGTTATGAATCAACTGCTTCAGGCTGCTTGGTCAGCAACCCTACTGACCAAGGTAGGTAGGTAGGTATATTCTCTTCAGTGGTTCTTTGCAACTTGAAGGTAATACAGTTTATTGAAAGCACATGGATTTAGTAATCCAAAAGTTAATATGGTTCAAAATGTCTGATGTCTTACAGAGCCTTCCCAGTAAAGTACTTGATGATCTTGTCTGGAAAGTTCCTTTTGAAAAGGGGTAGGTAACAAAGCCATGGACAGCCATTGTGTGAGGCCTGTTCAACAACACAACATGGGTTCCATGTGTGCAAGCATAAAAGGTGAGTGGAAAATAAAAGTCAGCACTTTAAAGTAATTAGTATGCTGAAACAGCTGGAATGCAAAGGGCATTTAAATCTTCCTGCAAAAGGTCAGGGCCAGGCTGAACACTGGGTCATGAAATATGTAGCTAAGGCAGCCACATATCTCTTAACAAGATCATTCACTCTTTCTAAGCCCTTTAAGAGATATTTACAAGCTTAGTATGGGAACAATATCAGCTGATAGGGTTCCTACTAAGTAAGACAAACTTGGCAAGAAAACTGTTTCACTGATTTTTAACAGTGATGAACTTTCATCAAAAAGCAGCTGGTTTTGAACCACAGGCCTGGAAGTTAAAGCCTTTCCTCATATGTGTCAACCTGGTTCCTAGCACTGTAGGGTATCAACACAGCAGAATAGCAAGTAGCCATTTCTCAGGTGGCAGCAGGGTCAGGAGCCAGCACTGTGTGCATTTGTAATTCTAATGACCACTAAATATCAGAGTGCTCTGCATGTTGCATCAAATTCACCTCTGTAATTTACAGCGAGCTAATCAGTTAACAATTTTAAAGTTCAAACAGAGAAGGAAATTTTTTCAGCAGATAACACTTTTTTTTTTTTTTNAAAAAACTTTTTTTTTTTTTTTTTTTTTTTTTTTTTTTTTTTTTAATAGCTATTCTCATGGCAAAACAATACAAACTCTGGAATTCTTCCAGCTCAGAGGAATGTGAATGACTGGAGATATCTCCAGCAATTATGATGGCTATCATAAAAGCATTAGAGTAATTGTGATAAGTTATATGTTAAGAAAAGTGACTACACCAGCAATTAAAATCCACTCATGACAAAAAAAACCAAAGACTGAACTGTGTCATCCTCTGGAAATGAAGAAAACTTTGACAAGTAGACTCCCATTTAAGTTTTAACCTCTTTGCTTCTAATGGTGGTTGCATGATTTAAGACAGACCAGCACAGATAAAGTCAGCAGTTTATAGTCAACACAGACTCTTCAAACAGCTTACCCTCTTGCAGTCTGACAATTGTATTACAAACCCCACCCTAGTGTTATGTATAGTTCTTTGATTAAAAAAACCCTAGTATTCCAACCTAGACTGTGAGTACTATCTGAACAGAATAGTACGTAACAAAATGTTTGTGGTGAGCCCTATAATCACACTGTAGGTGCATCTACAGTATGAAAAAGGATAAAGTATATTCTTAGACCAATTATTGTCAAAACCAGCTGATTTTCAATTCAAAATGTTATGCTCAAAGCAATTAATTCAAGTAGCCACGTTCTAGTTCTCTTCCAGTTTGCATCAAGTGGATGCAAGGTATGTGTGTGAAAAGTCATAAATAGTAATAATTAGTTACATAACTTATGAAGCAAGACATGCTGTTTTGTTCCCACAGCTTTCAAAAGAATTCTATTCAACGTGATCTCAGCACTATTTAAAAGGTATGGATGTCAGTCTGAGCTATCTCTATATTATTAAAGTACCCTCTGATGGCAAGGGGTTGCCAAAGAGCACTTGAGACTATTTGAGGAAGCAAGTTCGGCTTTTGCATTCCAGATGATTTTCCAGAACTGTTAAAAACCTAGTGAGGTTACTTTGACAATACCATTCAACCATTTCATAGCTCTCATTATCCAAACTGCACTGGCCTAAGATTTTTCAGGATATTGCAAAAGAACAATCACACACACAAAAGTACTGTGGCATTAGTCATCACCATTTATGTGCAGTGTGAAGTTATGAGTGTGCTTAAAAGCAAAATTAATATTATAATTCCTTACACTGGGAATACTTCAGAAAGGAAAGTCTGAATGGATTTTCTCCCCTAAGAATTCATATTTATACTCTGTAAACCAGTACATATGTAGATCTTTTTTTCTGTTGTTTCCAGAGTGTCTTAGATCTTGTTCTGCACTACTATCCTTCTCACAGTGTTTCTGGCACACACCAGAAGCAATCTGAAATTGTAAAGGAATCTACTCCTGGAAGGAATCCTGTGTACAATCTTGACACTGTTCAGACTGCTTCCACTGAAATCATGTAGCTGCACAGGTATGTAGCAGAGACAGATGCCTTAGCAGGAAAGAAGTAATTTTACATTTGTTTGCTAACAGTGAATGAATAAATATTTCTTCCAAAGAATATGAGTATGCATGCCAAAAATTTTCTCACTCCCTGTTTATAGTTCTGAGGAAGAGCTTTTTAAAATAAGACAACAAGTGATCACATTTTCATATTCTAAAAAAGCTTATAAAATCTTGAAGTAAAATGAGTCCTGTGAAAGGTCTAGGTTAAAATATTTCCTACATGTCTCTAGGGTATGAAGTAACATCAAGGCAAACTTTTCTATGTTAAATCACTGTCACAGTGAAAGTGGGACATTCCTTCCTCAGAGCGCTGCCAGAGACCAGATAGAAGAACACAAATTTTTCCTTTTTTTTTTTTTATTTCTGAAACTTTTTGATCACGACTTTAACTTTTGAAAATTTCAGCCTAAGCTCTATAAATGTTACCTTGGAAAAATCTTTCTCCCACCTTTTCTTTTTGCTCTGCTGGTTGCTCTCATCCCTTACTGGCTGTTTCTCTACAGTCCTTATTTTTCAAGGGACAACTTTAGAACATTTTTCTGCTGCCCAGGATGTTGCAATGTCTCCAGCTCCCTCTTTCCTGGGGAACTAAGCTGGCAAAGTCCAGGGAGGGACAAGCTTGGATATGCAAGCAGGAACAAGCACCTACCAACAGAAGGTGGGGAGAGACAGGGAGAGAAATCATATGGGAGTGCCTTAGGAAGATACTGTTGCCCCATAATGATGCTTCTCCCAGCTATCTTTGTAATTACATGCTTGAGGTCAGCTCAAGTTAGTTGAGAATGTGAATAAACCTTCTTTCACATTTTTAAAAATAATATTTGCGTCTGTGACTGGGGAAATTGTGGAACATGGAAGAAATTGAATTGGTGTTTGTTTGCAATTAAAATTTAAGTTTAATTTGCTTGTTTGGTTGGGTTTTTTTTTCCTCACAAAATTCAGCTTGAATTTAAAACTGATTCATGGAGGCAGAGAGCATCAGGGTTTAAACTCTAATGTTTTGGTATTCACAGAAATAACTGTGGTACCATATATTTTCTTGCAAATATTTAAATTTACTAGTTCTTGCACTATTTAGTCAGACAAATTGTGCACTTGCATATGCAAAATTACTTAAGTTGAGCTAAGTAAATAATCAAAGGGTTCCAAGGAAATATATTTTAAAGGTCACGTATCATGTGTTACTGATCATTATCAGTCCAGTTATTTTCTGGAGTAACCTGAAACCAATGCCATATATCAGTGTTGAGAATTTCTTAATCTGCTCCTAGAACACTGGTAGATACATATTTTCAGTAATGAAAAAGTTTTGAAATATTTTGTTCTTAACCAAATAAACATAGTCTAATTAAGGTTATATGATTACCTTATTTAAAAATACAGACTAGAATTTACATGTATTATATATTTTGTTTTATGCATTATCATTGTCAATGTAGCACATTCAAGTCTAAGAGACTTCTGTATTAATTTTATATAAATGTTCCTTGCAAAGACTTTGAATTTTAGGTTATATCAGTAGCTCAGTATCAAATTTCACTAGTATGCAATTATATTTACATAATAAACAAACTATTAATATACATTGGACAGTGATGATAATCTGTTCCTATCCTTGTTGAGTTATTTGTGGTTAATGAGACCTAAATTAATGAACAAATACAGCTCTCACCAGCACAGTTCCAAGTAATCCCATTGTGAATAAATTTGCATGATGACAGGCACTGATGTGAAACTGTAGAAAATAAGGATGAACATTCATTCAGCAGAAATCATTTGCATGTAACTGTACTGGGAAAACATAGTATTTTTTTCCTTATGACAGAATAGGTTTCTCATAAGCACAAACATAAAATATTAGCAAAATGAAACACATTTTCTGGAAAACTTACAATCTTGTCCAGTGTTACATCAGTAAATTAATGGTATAAATAGTAGACTACATATGGCAACTTAGCAGCAAGTAGTGTGCTAGCTAATACTCAACTAACACATTTTATTCTGGTCAATTAATTCACCATTTTGCTGACAAAGTCAATAAAATTATCTGGCCTGTTGCTAAATGATCAAACAGGATTCTTCATCATGAATTTTCTGAGCACTTCTGTGTTTGTTTCTCCAGTGGTTGATTAGCCAAATGGAAAGCAAGGATTTCTTTCACCTATCGAAAAACTCTCTATGAATCATCTAC
>VWZN01006288.1:4271-16529 GCA_013396955.1 Regulus satrapa
TACGGTGAAAAATTGAAAGAACAAGAAACCAAACAAAACCTTAGTGCAGTTCCAGGAAGTTTAAGCACGTATGTGAATGTTTGCCAGGACTATGAGACATTGGGACAGTTGCAAGCTAAAAAGCAGACTGAAGACTCTTTTGACTGTATGGGTACAGTGAGACTCTTCATAGGAGAAAGCTTTGCTATTACCAGAAAAGCCTGTGAACTACTCAAGCCAGTGCAGTTGGGCAGGTTTTCTGGTTCAGAACATGCAATGAACATTGATGTCAAATATCTGCTAGTAAGTCTGAGGACACTCGTCAACCTGAAGATGTTTTAGTTACATTTGAAGAGCAGGGCCCTGGGCAGAAAGTAATGCATGAAAATGGATGTAGTCTAACAAGGAATATACTTCTGTTGAAGTGAGAAAAGACAGCTCATAGAATGTTTGATCTTGGAAGAGTTGGATAATATGCACCCAGTTAAATCTGTGCATTTTAAGTCTGTGGTTTAGAAAACTGTTTACATACAGTGAAAAATGTGAGAAGCAGAATACAGGACTGGAGTAAAGAGAAGCCTTGGGGATAGGAAATGATAAAGACATCTATAGGATTTTGGAAAGAATGTGAGGGAATGTGATGAAGATAATGTACTGTAGAGGGGAAAATGGTACAGTGAAAACTAGAAGGAATATGGATCTAATTATGCCTTTCCAGAATAGGAAAACAGCAGGCACACAAGCTTTTAATTTCCTTAAAAATTTCTCCATATAGCAGCGTAAATTGCAGAAAGAACAGATTGGCTCAACTGCCTTCTGTACAGCTGAACACTCGTGATAAATTCCAAAGAAAGGAAGGACAAATGGTATTTGATGCTTTTAAGCTGCCATATGGTTATCTCTTTGAGAGGAGAGAGGAAGTAATGGCAGTAGGAAACAAAACTTCCTTTATGTTTTCATAATTCGTTTGTTAGTCAACCAATACTTTCTTAGTGAAATGAAAGTGGTGGAGCACGAAATAAATTAGTTTTGCGAGAAATTCCAGGGAAAGAATGGAAGAGCTGATGTACTTCTCAACACAGCCTGATTTTAGCAGTTTTTGTGTAAGTATATTCATCTGTGCATAGTACTTGTTGCTACTCAGCCTCTCTCAGAAATACCTCTGTGACTGTGGCTTTGACTGTACTTCTGAGCACAGTGGAGACCCACATTTACCTTATTTTTACTATTTTTTAATGCCTTTGATTGTTTTAAAGATAATTCCTGGCATTTTTTCCTTTGACCTTGGGGTATAGTTCATGATCGGTGGGGAGGATTTTTTTCTTCTGTTCAGCTTATTGCAGCTTTTACAGATTGTTTGTGACAGCAGCACTTGCTTATTATATGAGTTATATATGGTTGTCTGTCCTTTAAACCTATTTCAACAGGCGGGGTTTGGACACTCAGTGTTTGGGATACCAACGTTGAGTTGAGCCTTTTTGTGGGAAAGGCTAGTAAGAGTATTTGGGGTTTATTTGGTTGATCATGATTATTGTGAAGCTGATGCTGTTTGTTTTGGTATGTAGAAGCATATGATGGTTAATGTAGTGCAAATACTTAATACAATAATAATTATCTACAGCAGAGAGTATGTAACTTGAATTCTGCTAGGCTCTAGTTTTAGAAAACTGCTGTCTGCTCCCTCAGCTCTCTCCGCTTAGTTTTGTACATCCTTAATTATTGTAGTTATATCAGAGAAGTTCCCCTTCCTTTGGTACAGTGATGAACAAACTACTGCTGTCTGACTCTGTTTTAAGCCAAATAAATTTCTCTTCATCCTTAGGTGAAGTAGCCTCAGACTTTGTGTTACTAGCTGCTACATGTGTGGCCAGACGTGCATTCTCACACTGCCTATTTATTTGCTGATGTACAGATCCTCTTGAAAACTTTAGCACTCAAGAAAGACATCATGTGGATTTTGAATGCACCCTGCAAGATTTTGAATCCATAAATGAAATGTTAATATGATAACATGAGCTAGATATAGTCCTGTTTTCACTTATGTCATGGAATTTAAAAGGGAATCAGTTCTCAATTTCTTCAATGAGCTCACTTGCATTACAAAAGATAAGTACCACTTGGCATGACTGGACTCAAAAATAGATACTAAAATAATAACCTCATAATAATGGTTTAAATTCCTAACACTTGCAGTGAGGGGGAATGGGTGCTTTCCCCAACAAACTGCAACAGAAATGACAGCCGCTTGCAGATGTAGCTTGTAGCCTTGAAAACATGAAAGTATTTAAGTATCTTTAGTTCACTTTTTACATAATTTTTAGTAGCTTTATCTTACTGAGTGGAACTTAAGCAGTCAAATTAGTTTACCTTCTTGAAGGTGTATATTTGACTACCATTTAGTAAGAGTGGAAGCAAATATAATAAAGGAATACAGCTGGAAAAGAATGAGGATATACCAAACATATGTATATTATATATAGATAAGAATGTCTGTATATAAAAATGGTATTGACTAGTTCTTGCTAAGGGTTTGATCATTAGAACTATAAATAGCCAATAGAAACTTCTTAAAGAAAAATGGTCCTGAGTGGTATATCAGTCTCTCTCTGAAACTTACCTGCGGCCTTTTCCTATTGAACTCAAAAGGGCTTCCACTGTCTATACTTTATGTGAGCAAAGAGGCAACATTTCAGAGGAAATCTGAAGACCTTTTCAAAAATTAAACATTTTGAAAATTTTATCTTTCTGATGTACAACAAGTCATTCCAACTGACACTTCAGTGAATGAACATCTTTTTATGCCAGAACAACTCTTACAACAACCTTAATAATTCTTTTGCATCTCTAAATCCTATTAACACTGGTCCAAGTAACGAAAATGCTGCATACTGGCTGATGAATGTTGTCTGTTTACTAGCTTATAAAATGGTTTATTTGGGAAAATACCTCTGAGTTTATAAACCTGCCGTGAAAACGATTTTCAAAATAGTATGCAAGTAGATGTTGAGTTACAAAAAGGAAAAGGAAATTATTACCCCCCAACAAAACAGTAAAAGGAATAAAGCAAATGGATTTTGGATTTTTTTTCACCTTTTTTCTGTTTCTCTGTGCCTCCATCTTACAGTGATCTAACAGGCATTTCAAAGGTACCTGGTATAAACCAGATCTGGACACTTTCAACAGATGCACTAAAGCAGAAAAAAAGTAGCTTTTGATGGGTTGTTTTTTTGTTTTGTTTTTTTTTAATTGGTGGTGTTTTTTGTGAAGAAAGAACTACAAATGGACCATACTTCTAATTGGCACCATTCTATGGCTTAAGAGTTTGAGAGATGCTTCTTGGAAATGTCACATAAGACTCAGTACGGAAAGAATGGGGAGAAAGAGACAGAAGAGAGAAGCAAGGAGAGAGAGAAGCAAGGAGAGAGAGAAGCAAAGAGAGGGGAGGTGAATGGAGAAATAACTTTAAAAACTTGCTCTAGTACTTTGAATATTCAGGTTATTTTTTTATTCTTTATAAAGCTTATTAGTTTGATATATTATAGTTAGCTGACTAGATTTGGCAAGAGAAGTGTCCTTGCTTTTTAAATGTCATTCCTTTGTGATTCCAATTTATATCCAAACCATTTTGTAAGTGTTGCTTACAGAGTTGTAATACATATTGCACTAGTTCTTGCATTGTGTGATGTGAATTCATAGGTGATTTCAAAGGTTGTGACAGACTATTAGCCTGACCTGTGTTTGTTGTGTGTTAATTTTGATGACTGTAAGTGTTCTGTAGTTTTAGCAATTATTTGGATATTTTCTGTGCTGCATTATGAAGGATTCTACAGTGTTGAACAACTGTTCTTAAAGACACTCCTCAGTGAATTTGCATGCATTTCCTTAATGAGTACCGTTTGGTAGAATTCAACTAGCCACATTGAAAAGACTGTTTTAAAACATGTGTGATAACTAAATTCTGTGGGGAATTAATAAAACTTAGGAAGACTATGCAAGTAGCTATTTTGATAATAGTAGGAAACTGAACCAAAGAAAATGGCTCAAGAAAGAGTATGGTAAAACAGCTCTGAATGCTGGGTCACAACAGGTTCTTTCCAGCTGTACAAGCTCCCAGGAACATTTCTCATCCTAAACTGAACTCGTATTTATTTAATTTTATTATGGTATTTCTTCCTGCTTCTGAATTTATCAATAAAATCCTGGTTTTATTTAAGGTAACTTGTGTATGTCTTGGATAAAATAAAAAAAGGCCTCTCCTCTTTGCTTTGAAGCTGAGAGTTGGACTGAGGCAGTTACAATGGCCTTTTGTGGTTGGACAGTTCATGGGAGAAGTTTGAGACTCTCCCTGGACAGGACCACAGACTCTCCAGAGTTATTATGAACAAAGTAGAAGGTAATGGTACAAATATAGATTGTGTTAGTTACAAAGAAAATGCATGTCTATAATGTCACTTTAGTCTAAGTTAAACTTGACTTTGCAATTTGAAATGTTCTGGATCATGCTGGGAGCGGGAAAGGTATCATCAGCATGCTGTTTTAGTTTCCACAGAAGAACTTCACCTTGCCTATATATAATGGCTTCCGCATTTCACTCATTAAGAAACAGGATTTGTGTTAAGACCATGAATATTAAATGTTGAGAGCAAATACATTCCATCTGCACTATACATTTTTTAAAGCTGGTAATATTTTAGTGTCAGAACCAACTGGATTTTTACACAAAATACTTGTCTCGAGGCAATGTCACTGGGCAGAAAATGAGGAGTTGGTGTTATGGCCTGCAGAGCCAGGCTTCCTTTACTTAAATAGTATATATGGAATAACCACAAATTATTTTTTTCTAATTTCATGGGAAGGAATTATTATTTTTAGTCTTAAATGGGCCAAGAGGTTAATACAAATCTAAATAACTGAGCAGCCTGTAAAAGACAAGTTTGGATCAGATTTTCACAGCTGTCACAGCTGCTCAGAATTCTGTCAGCTTCTCCTGAGGAGTAAAATACTCATGTAATTTCAGTTTCATGTTACTTTGAGGGACGTAAATACTTTGGTTACCATCCCATTTGTAACAAGAATTTTGTGTTTTAAACAGGAAAACATATCTTTGGGAACCAGAAGTTCTCTGTTTCAAGAGTGATACTCACAAAATCTGTGCACTGCCCATGTATTGTAGTAAGATGGAAGACCCAGCAGCAATAGTCTAGCTACGGTTACCTTCTGGCAGTACTTATTCTTGTGCTTACTGGGAGGCAGTTAGTCCTGTTGTACCTAATTGTGGGTAAGCAGGGTAATCTCTCTGCCCCAAAGAATTTCCTGTCTGCTTGGATAAGGTTACTGGAAAGGAGGATGTAATGGACAGAGTTAACAGTATGGGATAGAAGATATGATACTGTCCAAATTATTTTTGTTGGGTTGGTCAGTTAGGAAGTGCTGAGTCAACTGGGACGAGACCTTCAGGGAAAGAAGACAAAGGTGCTGGAGAGCAAAACATGTAAGAGTGCTGCTGAAGAGTCTGACTGAGGAAGGAGCAGTGGGAAAGAGATTCAGAACAAGCAGCTGAGGAGCACGGCATTGAGGAGGCCCTTCCGCAGTCTGGCTGCTCTGTGCTCTGTGCTTTGGCAGGTTCTGTAGCTTCTCCTTCTGTCTGGGAGTTATGGTTTATTTTTCCCCAGCTGGTTTTCTTTAGATAGTATGGCTGGGGAGGAAGAAAAAGCTGCACCTAGGTTCTTGCACTTTGAAAATTATGTTCTCCCTTAAATGTGTTGAGATACAGGATAGTTCAGAAAAGAGGAATTGTCCTTGTTGAGACCTTTGCAGGCTTTTTGGTCTCTCTTTATTTGCAATAGACCCTGAACCTTGCTGTAGTCTTGCCTCATTTGTGCTTGTAATACCACGGTTTTTATCAGTCTCCATTTTTGGAGCTTGATTCTATTGTTTTCACCCATTGATTTTTCAAATAAGTACTCGAAGCTGCAAAAGCCCTGGAAATGTCTAATTGTCTTTCTTCTTCTAAGATGGAATTTAAAGGAATTCTAAAATAGAATTTAAATTTAAATTAAATTATTTATTTTACTACCTTATCTCTGAATATATTTTTGACCCCTCTGCTTTTTTATGTTGCTTTGTGAATGACCCCCTAAGAGAAACAAACAAACCAGATGGAAAATTAATGAAACAGGCAAGCTTGAGATTGCCATCAAAGTACATAGTGTAAATTAGCTAAGGCCAGACATTTTTCTTCAATACATTTTATGTTCTTCCTAAGTATTCATGCTGACAGCATTATCCAGAATGCATTATGTTTGTATGTTGTTAAAGGATGACAAATAGCTCAAACCTTTGATATGACTGCTAAAGTTTATTGGGGTACAGTATAGGAAATCAGCCTGTCAGCTTGAAATTGTCTTCCCGTAGAACCTTTGAATAGTTTAAATACTGTATCTCCTCTGTTTTCTTTTTTGGTTCTTAAGAATTCTTTCTTGGAAATTGTGTCTTAGCAGAAATAATTCTCTGTGGCACTATGCTGACTGTACATTTTTGTACTGTGCAGGAGTTTTGAAATACATGATAAAAAAGCTACCATGTTTACCAATGCTTGAGATGCCCTTTTACCGCTGCTCCCCATGTAAGTGCAGATACATTGTTATGTATATATATCCTGCCCACTAAAATGTGTAACAGTTAATAGGATAGTTGAAATCAGAGCATTTAATCAAGAAAAGATATGATCTATTTTGGTAGTCACTTTGAACTTCAGTGTGAGAGAGTCAAGTTTAAGAGCAAATGAGTACAGAGCCAAGATTGGTGTGAATTAGTGTAAATACTTTCAGCTATAAAAGGATATCTTTTTTTTAATAGTAAGTTCTCCTAATTAAAATTTTATATTCCGTGTTTGGTATTCATTCATACATTGCTGTTTACTGGAGTATGTACAATAATTGCTATTATGTATCATCAGCCATAGTGTTTTTACCTGGCAGATTTTTACATGGCAAAATACAGAGAAAAAAAAACCAGAAATAGTTGTGGTTGGATGATTTAGTCAAATAAAAGTAGACATGGACTCTCAGAATTTGCTGAAAGTCAAGAAGTTAGTCAAGTCAAGTGTGTTACAAGTATTGTCTTATTGAGATTTTTCTGTTGGAAGCAGCAAGGCAACCATACCATAGGATTTCTGTGAAAATGTCCATTATTACTGCAGATTCATGAAGTGTTACAGGCTGCCAAAGTAGTGATTACTTAAGGAAAAATAAAAATATTACGGAGTGTTTTCAAGTTTGTCATAGAAACAAGGGTCACAATACTGCGGGAAGCAGGGCAAATTTGAAACATGCTTAAGACTGTTCTTATCTAAGCTAAGATCTGGAAAAGTGGAAGGAATATTTTTGGAAAAATCAGTGACCATGAAAACATACTATACATCATGGTATATTATGTTGCTGTGTATGCAGAATTTTTAGTGGCAAATGAAATCTCTATTTGTATTTTTGGGCGATAAGGGTGAGTAAATGAAAAAAAAGCAGAGTAGCAAATTGTCTTAAAAAATGCAGATATACTGGGGCTATGAAGAAGCCACTTCTGCTGATTGTTGTCATGTAAGCATAGAACTGCTTGAGCAGAGACTGTGCATAGAAGGAAGTGTCCTGCTTATCATGCCTTATTACACATGGAAGCTTTTGCCCTTGGATGCTTCCTGTAATAGGCCTTTGGAAGGTGTTATGATGAAACACTGGAGTAAGTGAGTGATGGACTGATGATCAAGTGTTCACACTGCAGGGAGTGTGCAAGGCCTCACTGTATAGGTGTGTTAGCTGATTATACCTTTTGAAAAGATTAGCGGAAGCGAGGCACTTGCTGGTAGCAAGGGTGACTGCATAAGGCAGTTTAGAGCTACAATTCTGAAAAGAGAGGGGGAGACTTCTGCTGTTTCAGTGGTTGTGAGAATCAAGATGATGTGCATTTAGTGATGAACTATGAAAAACTGACTACTGATTAAAGGTAAGGAAACAGTAAAGCTTGTCTTCACTGCTGTAAAGCTGTCTAAAGAATGTATCAAGTTGTACTGATAGTAATTGTAACAGTTCAGATTGAGTAAATTTTGGTCACCACTGTATCTTTAGGGGTTGATGGAGAAGTGCATCCTCTGCATAGAAAGCACAGATCTTGTTGATAATTGTAGGACTGTTTTATCTGTACTTTTGCCAGAGTTGTATTGTTACAGTCCTGTTTCTTGGATTCTTCCTCGTTGGTTTTTAATATAACGACCCTTACACTTCCTGTTCTGAGGCACTGCCTAAATTTCTGCCAGTGCAGTCATAATTTTACCCAATCTTCATTTCCTTATTTGTTTTATGTAAATTGAAATATTATTTAGTCATTAATTATACTTACCCATTATATTCTCTTAGAGTGGCATATTCATCATTCTTAAAAGCTAATGAATGATAGCTCTGGAGTTTGATGTTTCCCAGTCAGATAAGAAACATCAGCTAGCAGGTGCCAAGTTTTGCTGTACTCTGATGTACATGTGGGACCCTGGCTTGGTAGCTGTGGCTCATGTCCTTATTGCTGAAGCTTTCAGTAATGGCACAGCAGTACTGATGTTGCTTTGGGCACATGTAAGATGAATGTTGCTTTCAAATGCTCGTCAAATAAAAAATTGAAGCATGTGTCTTGGTGTCTGCCCTTAGCCATACTAAGAATAATTTTTGGTTCTAATAAATAGTTTTGTTGGTTCTAATAATACAGTTTGTCTCTTGTTTAGTTCTTTAACCACAATAATTTTTACCTGTTAACAGTCAATTTTTACTTACAGACTTATTTTAGTTTTTTATGTTGTTGGACATAATACAGAAAAGGTTAGTAATTGCAAAAGAGACTTCATTGTGATTTCTTTTGTCTCATGATGGTGGTTGTTGTTGTTGTTTAGGAAACCTGAATTGACTGACTCTGCCTCTCTGCTAGAGACCTTCAAGTTTCTTGAAAATGCAGCTGCAGACTTTAGTGATGAGGAAGACGAAGAAGATATTGAAGGAAGAGAGAAAACAATCATTGATACCGCAACAGTGAGTGGAAAAAATAATTGAAAAAGTTACGAAGAACAGAAAAAGTGAGATTAATGAGGTGCCTATAAGCAAAGTATATGACTGTGTATGTACACATGCAAATCATTAATGCATCTTTATGATGTTCTGTCCAAGCATGTGTGCATAAGAGGAATTACATATGCATTTCTAAGTTTTTGCATATAAATTATGCTTTGCCATCTTTATTACTCTAAGTAAGATTAATTTTTACTAGAATTGTCTCTTTACTATTCCACAGTGACTAGTACTTTTGATATATACTGGAACAGAATTTTTAAGGTATTATATGTCCTGTTTTTACAGTTCTCAGCTTGGTTTGAAGGTATTGTTCTTAACGTTGCATGTCAATAATGTAAAAATTATGGATACTTAAAATTATTAGAAAAAATTGTCTTGGAGTACAGAACTGAAATACACTTATATTTATAGTTTGTGGAAGGAAGATGTGTAACTGGAAGAAATCTAGTGTAGCTGAATTTTTTTGTTTGTTTAATCAAATGCTTTAACCTCACTTTTGATCTATACTTTGCTATGTGATTTGTTCATATGATCACATAGATGCATGCAATCAGTATTCTTCTCTTAAATTAACATTTATTCAGTGAATTGTGTTTCCTAAAAAATGAAGCAGATAAGAGATGATGGATGTGATTGTTTTTATGGTCAGTTTGAAGAATTAACACTCAAAAACTGATTCATTTTATGGTAGTTTTTAAGGGGATCTTTTCAGATCTTTCTTGTCATTCATGGACTGTGAACTAATGTTGGAGACTCTTCTGTTAAGTCCTGTATAATACAGCATGTTCACTAAACCTGCTGGAGAAATGAAGCTTGAAGTTTAGAATTGCTTCAGGTTTAGAAATAGGATTACTATATTTAGAGAAAATACAGTCACTCATCCTCACAGGCTGTGGGATGTTGGACTATGTATTAAAATCTTTACAGATTGACCCTTAGCAAGGTTCCAAGTCAAAACATTGTGATTAATTTAAATTTTCTGTTTCTGTAAAATTAAAAATTTTGGTAGTTTTCATGTATCATGGCATCAGCTCACCAATTGGTCAAATAACTGCAAAGAATCTAGTTAGTTTTGATTATTCAGGGAAAAGTACATTTTTTGTGGAAAATTAAAAATTAAATTCTTCATTAGAACATATATATTTTTTTCTTTTACGAGAATTTGCTTTTGAATCTGAGAGGGAAATGCAGTTTAAAAATGAAAAGCAACAGGTTAAAATAGCAGTAACATTTGAGAAAGCATTTAGGATGGAATGACTTAAAAAGACTAAGAATATTGTTCTTGTTAGTTGTGGTGTTTAGGGTTGGTATGTTTCCTGGAGTTGTGTCTTGATCCACATAGAGAATGATATCAGAATTGAAAGTTAGGTTATTTTCAGAGAAATAAAGTGAGTTGGGTTTTGCTGAAGTTTTTTCTATGGCCTTCTTCCATTTTTCTTTGTGGGTTTTTTGCATTTTTCAAAAATGTTTTAAAAGTTTGTACATTGTAGTGTTAAAGAGAAAGATAGTAGTGGTGTAGATTAGTGTAGGTTCATTATCCACGTGATTGATTATTGATGGTAACAGGAAGAAATTGTCATACACAAGTTTCATTTTCAGTTTAAAGTCCGATCAAAGTCTGTGTACTATTCCAGAATTGCTTATTAATGTGTACTTTTCTGCTTCCTCTTCAACTTCCTGTTTGGATTTTGCATAGAGGACAAGACAGTACTGCTTAGATTAAAAATGTGTTTGTAACTTAATTCAGCTTTTTTTTTCCCTGTCCTTTCTGACCCTTCAGATTGTAAGGAAAAGAGTGCTGTCTGACAGCAGTGAAGACAGAGATACAGAAGAAGCTTTGAAAGAGTTTGACTTTTTGGTTACCTCAGATGATGGTGATGGGGAATCGAGAAGTTCAGGAGATGGAACAGACTGGGGTAAGGAAATTTGATGGATCATACCAGGAGAAAAAAGTGCTAAGAATATATTGTGACTGATCAGTTAATTGAATGAGGACTCTGGTAGGATCACAGCATCTTTTGATTATTTCTATTTTTTCTGTTTTATTTTCAGTAAATAATTGGCAGACTGAAGTTGTCTTGATATAATATTCTCATTTTTTTTCTGTACACTGCTTTTATGTAAAGTTTCTTCAAGGTTTCTGCCTCAGATCATTTTTCCTTTTCTTTCATTCTAAGGCAGACAGAATTTAAATTTTATGAGTGGTATTTCAATGTATTTTTCCAGCGACCCATGTACATGAAGGGCTTTCATAAAGCTGTATTTTACAATTATGATATGAAAGTTATTTTGTCATCTTTGCCTTCTTCCACTTAGATGCAGAGAGAATGTGAGTCATAAAATCCAAATTAGTTGTACTCTTATTGTGGGTTAGTAATTTAGTTAATATGAACTCTCCAGTTGCTCAAACTTTCTTTTATAATTTAGCAGAATAATACATCTTTAAGTCCACTAGTCATAGAGAGACATTTCACAAACTGCTCTCTGTCCTTTGAGGTTCATGTCCTGCTACCCAGATTTCCACCATCTGCTTTACCTTTACATAATTATTCTGCCTAAACCCTTGGTATAGAGAAGGGGAGAAAGAAGAGAACTGGTTAAATGTCTTGATGGGAAGTTGTTTCCTACTTAAGCTGCTCTGGAAAGTCTTAAGGATAAGTGAACACAAAGGGACCTATTGAAGATGATGGGAAATAATTTAGCCTTATAATGGAGCTGCAACTGTGACAGACTGATAAGCCACGGTAGCTGAGGCTTTCACAAGAGCTGTTTGCTCCAAGATGCTGTATTTTACTGAAGCCATGTCCATCTCCTGGTTGGACTCCAAGTTACTGTTCGGTGTGGTGTAGTCGCTGCTTTAGAAGATGCTGTAATACCATTAGACACAGCAGTCAGGATTCTATTCACCAAACAAATTTAGAAATACTGCTCTTAAAAAAAAATCAGGTACTGCTCTTCAAAACTAAACATTTATCCTTTTATGATTGGTCAGTGCAGCTAATGCTTATGTCACCAGAAATTCAGTATGCCAACAGGAGCTTTTTTGCTCTCAAATTCACACTTTTTTGCTTTCATTGATGACAGCTGAGTACAAGTGAGTGGAAGTCTAACATTTAAAATAAATTGTTATGAAAAGTAGTAGTTTAATTTCCAGAAATGCGGAAGGGGTGTTTTT
>VWZN01006288.1:18465-105415 GCA_013396955.1 Regulus satrapa
TTTTCCCAAAGATTACTGCCTCGGGCCTTCACCTTTTAATGAAGTTTCATAGCTTCATTGCTCTAAGGGTTTATTTAAACCATGATGACATGAATATTGTGTTCCAAAATGATTTTAGTGTGTTACTGCTTTGTGTAAATGACAACATAGCACAAAGACAATAAAATGAGAATTTGAAATGCAGTAACACAACATCTGTGTTGTAAAGTTATGTTGGCGAGTGACATAGCTGTTTCTTCTAGATATAATAATTCTTTCCCTGGAGGAAAGAAAAACCTGAAAAATATATCCTGATTTATTTTAAAGTAAATGTCTCTTACATTTATGGACAGCTATGTGCTTGGTTATGGGAATTAAACAGGTGAAATTTCATCTCAGTTTTTTATTAAGAACATTCTGAGCAAACAGAAGTGGAATGTGAGTAGCAGTTTTACAGCTTTCACAAGCTTGGTGCTATTTCTGTCTGTTTAAAATAAAAGACAAATGCCGTTGACAGCAGCTGTTGCCTCCTTCAGTGGAGATCACTTGGTGACATTATTGAAAAAGGATGTTTCATTTGTTTCACTTTGTTTAGAAAAGGAAGACCAGTGTCTCATGCCTGAAGCCTGGAATGTCGACCAGGGAGTTATAACCAAACTCAAGGAACAATACAAAAAGGAGCGCAAGGGGAAAAAGGGGGTGAAGAGTAAGTGGAAAACATTGCACCTTAAAATCATAAATCTCACATCTTTCACACCCTTAATTCTATCTCTCTTTCAATGTTTTCCTAAAATTACTTACTCTTGTACTTTGCTGCTCCTGACTGCTTTCCTGTTCACCAGTTCTCAGGGGTTGAAATTAATGACAGATGATCAAGTTACCCAATAAATAGTTGGATTAGATATAACTTCTTCCAACCAAGTGTTGGATTAGTTAAAAAATTCTTGCTTTGAGCATGTTTACTTTTGTTATTCAGATATTTCAATTGTAAAAGGCATTGTTTTAATACTTCACACCTAAATACAGAAGACTTCAGAACCCTTTCTTAGCTGGAAACATGCCAGTTTCACAGGAAGAGTTAAAATCTGGTATATAAATAAACAAAGAAAGAAAAGAAACTGGAAACTCTCTTGAGTATCCTATTAGATGACAGTGGGAGAAAACAGGTTAATTTCTACCCCTGTTTATACTTGACATTCACAACATGAAAGTCATGCTGTCATCATAATTTGTTATGCAGGGCTCGAAATAGGAAGCAACTATGACTGTCAGTTTATTTTTAAATCACAGGATTTATTTATTGACTTTCATACCTCTGGGACTAGCCTTTAAAAAAGTTGGGTATTGTTATCAAAAAAAAACCAACCTGTGAACAGTATCGGAAATACAGTTTCTAGCCCTGTATTTTTCTTTTTTGTTGCATTTATTGAAATACCAGCTATGTTTTGTAAAATCAATGGGTTTTGATAGGTAAGACATAAAACTTTTTGAACTCAGATGGAGAGTTTAAAATGAAACACTGTATCCGTGGCTGTGTTTCAAATACCTAGCCATATTGAGAATTCACGTGTGAAAGATGTATATTAATAATATTGCATGTAGCCTGGTAAGAAATTTCAGGGATGTTTCTCCCTTTGTGGGAAGATGCTTATGAATACCAAAGAAATACTCACTTCTAAAGAGATACGCGTAATGATGCAAATATGTCAGACCCTCACATTACTGAGGCTGACTTGTTTTATTACTTTTTGTATTGATATTCTCATTAGCTGCTGCTCAGCAGTTGGTTATGTGGCTGACATTGTGAAATACAAAAACTAAACCTCTCTCTTTTATTCCAAATTAAAAAGAAAAAAATATCATGCTTTAAATTTCTCAAGTGATTTTTTTTGTCATCTTTGGAATAATTTAATTTACTGGAAGTTAACTGAAAGTCTGACAAGAAGCTGAGCTGGCTAACTAAAGTGTCTGTGTTTAACAAAATTGATTCTAAATTTCTTTATGATTAAGGTAGGGCATACATATGATTACAGTGAAAGTGATTTTTATAACTTGTCTGTTATTTTTAAAATATGCAGACATGTTATGTAGTTCAGGGTAAATAGATTTAGGGTTAGTTTAGCAGAAATTATTTATTCCAAGTGTTGAAATTCTCTTCTTGAACAACTGTTGTCTTTTTATTTTTGATGATAAGACTTAATTGTTATTATAGATGTAGACATTATTGGAATATGTTTTATATCATTATGATAAAAATCACAATGTAAAGGCAGCACTTGGACATCCTGTGCTCCTTCATGAAGATAACTGCTGCTCAGTACCTTTTGAATTAATTTGATTGGTTTGATCTTGGGAGACAAAGTGGTTTACTGTAGCAGTGAAATTAAGCATCTTTCCATGGACAAACCATCACTGGAGGGATGCAGAAAAATCAAGAAGAATCAGAGCCTATTTTCAGTGATTCATAATACTGTGCATAGTGAAGAAGATTGAGGGAGGTTGCTTGGAGAAAAAAGAAGGGAATAAATAACATTAAAATTTACAAAGTTTGTTTTTATTACTTTAATTTCATCATATATGGTGCTTAGCCACTGAACTGCTACCAAATAAAATACTGTTTTTATAAAGCAGATATTATAGTAAAACAATCTTGCAAAATCCTTCTTAGTATTTTTCTGGATTGAGTAATATTTTGGTGACAGACAAATTAAATAAAATTTAGTTTATTATCAGTCATTATGGTTAGGGTGGACAAAGTAGTGTTTGCAACTGCATTAGTAAACTCATGATTTTGCAAGGCTGTAGTTAACATTCCTGTGGAGTAATAAGAAAATAGAATCATAGAATGGTTTTCTGAGAGAATACATATATTAGAATACACTACTGTGTTAAAGCTGCTTAAAAATAGCTGTATTATTTACTGGTCTAGGAAAAAGCGTAATGGACTATGGGTAAGACATTTTCCCATTCTTAATTAAACTTACAACAGGAAAAACTACCGAAGATATGTTTCAGCCTCAATCCTATATAAAACAGTCAAAACAGGGATGTGGGAAAATGATGGAGCAAAGCACAGGTAAGTGTCAAGAAGGGCATGGGTCTTCACCATATGTAGCTTCAGGAAGTAGGCCAGTGAATCCAGTTGCATTTTTATTTTAACATAATTTTTGGATTATATAGTTCACGATACTACACTACTGCACAAATAAATTTAAATTATTATGTTGTCATAAGAATATGCTGCACAAAGTCCCTGATGCAAAAATTCTAAAATATTCGCAGATGTCAGCTATTGTTTTGGCAAAGTAAATATTCTAATAATCTAATGTGTGACTCAGTTGGCAACATTCTTCATCATCCCATACAAGTAGCACTATGAGTTCATACATGTGGGAAAAATTGTGCATTCACAATTCTCAGTTGCTTCTATCACTTTCTTCTCGAAATTCATTTCATGCTGGATGATTAGTTACTGCTGAAATAAGTGCTCATTAGTTTTTCTGTGGTAATGCCATAATGCAAGGTAGGATCCATTGTTGCATGTGCTGCTGTAGCATATCTGATATAAGCAGTGTCATCGTGAACTGTGCCTAAACCCTTTAATTTTTTGTGTTTTTCTGGTTAGGGCCCAACAGGTCAAAGCTGCAAGATATGCTTGCAAACTTGAGAGATGTTGATGATCTCCCTTCATTACAGCCATCTGTTGCACCGTCTTCTAGGCCCAGTAGCTCAAGGCTCATTGAACATGAGATAAACAGGACGGATGAAGGTAAATATTAAAAAAAACCAAACTGCATACCCCTTCACAGAGGGTGGATGTTTACAGTTCCTTCTTAGGGATTATCCTCTAAGACTTTCCAAGCACTTTATAATTTTCTGATTCAATAGTGGTAAGGTCAAGACACCTAAGTTTAAGTCTTGGCTGAATACCTTTGAGCATGAAGGAAAAAAATAGTTTGGCACTTAGTGGCTTTGTAATATGACCATCCTAAGTCACTTGCTTTTGTTTGTGCTCAAGCTGGCAGACAAGTGTGGAGCGGAAACTCTGAGGACAATAGAGCATCATTTTTTTCCCCCTTGACGTAATTTTAAATGTACATATGTGTACATAGACACACACACACGAGCATGTCCTTTTTTCCCCAAGTGTGAAGATAGATGGTCTGCAGGTAAACACAAATGCCTTACTGTAGCTTTCAAAAGCATGTAGTGATTGTGTAGTGAATCATACAGAACAACTTGCAGCTTGCCAGTGGATTAATTCCCATAATGTGTTCCAAAAATTAAGAAAAGTTCTCATAGGGCCTAGTCAAAGTCTGGAGAGCCACGTATGCATCTTTGTAATGAAGTACTAGTATTATGTCAGAAAAATGCTAAGTAATCTTTTTGATTCAATACTTGAGTTGCTGTAATACAGATCAAAAGAACATAGTATATATGGCTGTACTAATTTGTCAAATATAGCAGCCTTCCAGTACCTAAAGGGAGCCTAGGCTGCAAGTGAGCTGGAGAGGAACTTCTTTACATAGGCATGTAAGGGACAATACAAGGGAGGAAGAAGGGTTTTGGACTGAAAAGAGGTAGATGTAAATTGGATATTAGGAAGAAATTCTTTACTGTGAGGGTAGTGAGACACTGAACAGGTTTTCCAGAGTAGTTATGGATGGCCTGTCCCTGGAAGTGTTCAGTGCCAAGTTGGATGATGCTTTGAACAATCCCACCAAGTGGAAGGTGTCCCCACCATGGCAGGGGGCTGGAACAAAGTTATCTGCAAGGTCCATTCCAACCCAAACCATTCTGTGATTCTGTGATACCATGTGCTCTATTAAAGTTGTAAATATGTGTTTTGAAAACTGCAAAACCTGAGTTCCACTTAGCAGTCTTTCAGTGAGAGTGAAAAAGTAGGTCGGCCAAGTTATAATTAAGATGCATAAAAGCCCTGGTGTGTGGAATAGTTACCAAAGATCTCAGTAGTTTGCTTCCTTCATGCTCAGTGATTTTCTTTATGAAAGAAGCGGTAACTTAGCAACGCTTTGAGAAGTGGAAGAATTTTTTGCTGAATGTTCCCTTTCCAACTTTTCTCACATGTGCTGAGAGCTATATTAGCAGAGCTCTATTTTCATGTCCTTTCAGTAATGTGTTTTTTAACTCAGAAACTCAGATGGATTCCCACAGAAAAGGACAGCTGATTGTTACCAGTCTGAGTTTGGGATTACTATTAGCTGTGTATTTTTTTAATAAAGCTGAGACACCATGGTATTTTGGGCACACTTTTTTTTTATTTCAGTAGGTTTTCAAATTTGATGTCCTGTACGTATTGTGTGTTGAGTGAAATATTGCATTGTGAATTCAGAAGACAGGAAAAGATAAGAGTATTGTAGATTTTGAAGTGGAGAAGGTAAAACGTATTTGTGATGAAAAGGTAATAACTAAGAGACCTAATCAAAGAGCCATGCTTGAGGGGCTTTTACTTGATCTGCTCCCACCAGCTGTTTTTATCTACATTTTTGTTGCTTCTTCAGCACCTATTTGCATATTTTGTAGCTGAGTTGGGGAAGGTGTTTTTTCTGTGTTAGTTGTGCGTAATATATGATGAATGGTAGCACCACTTTCCCACCTGTGGCTGGCTCCATTTGCTGTCTGGAGTTGCACACACCTCAAGTGTAGGTGTGTTCAGAGGGTGCTGTTTATTGGTAAGTACAGTGATTATCTTTAGAACAGCTGTTTTTCTGTGCATCTCTGTGTATCTTTTTGCCCTGGTCTACTTGAGAGATACGTAGCATTCCAAAAGTGGAAAATGTGCTTTTATGGTACAGTGTAGCATAAACCTATGTTTCAGGATTTTTTTGTTTGTTTTGTTTTCTTGCAGTGGAAGCTTTAACGTTCCCTCCGTCCTCGGGGAAATCTTTCATTATGGGAACAGATGAAGCCCTTGAAAATG
The DNA here is from genome assembly GCA_013396955.1 of Regulus satrapa. Lineage (NCBI taxonomy): Eukaryota > Metazoa > Chordata > Aves > Passeriformes > Regulidae > Regulus > Regulus satrapa. The sequence goes on from VWZN01006288.1 coordinate 24,386, forward strand.
AACTGGGTCTTGGAGAACTGGCAGGCCTTACTGTAGCAAATGAGGCAGATTCGCTAACTTATGATGTAAGTGGTTATTAATGGTAACTCAACGTCCTTCTGTCTTGCTGAAGGCAGATGCAAGTTACTTGTGTGCAGACTCAGCAGAAAACATTCTCCACTTAAAATTATGCTGCCAGAGGATGCCAAAGAGTTTTACTTGACAAAGCTGTCCTTCCCATACACAGCAACGTTGAAGCTCTCTGTAAGCCCCTCTCCTGCCATCTCATGCAAGTAGTTGAAAGTAAATTAGTGATAGTGGTACAGCTGTGTACGTGTAACCCCAGCGACTGGGCAAAATTAGGAGTATCATGGCCAGCAGATGGAGAGATGGTTATGTCTGTATGCAACAGTATGGGCTCTGTGCAACTTTGGGCCACTCCACTTCAAAAGGGTTGTAGAGAAATTGAAGAAGAGTCCAGTAGCTTCTAAGTGATAAGTAGATGTTAAGGGAGCTAGTCGTGCTCAGCTGTTAGGAGGCTGAGGAGTGCTTGAATAGCAGCCTGCAGGTATTAGGAGGGTGCTTATAAGGATGACAGAGCCAAGCTTCTCCATAGTGCCAGGCATTAAGGCAGGAGAAAACAACAGCAAATTATGGCTTGGGAGGTTCAGGTAAGACCCTGGGGGAGAAAGTTACGTAGTATGAAATACTGGAGCGGCTTGTTCAGAGAAACTGTGAAATCCCTCTCCTGAGAGATACTGAAGACTTGGCTGGGGCAGAGCTGTGGTTTCCGTTACCTGGTGTGGGCAAGAGTTTTATTTCAAATGGGAAACTGGACCAGAACTCTTAGGAGCATTTTGTGGCCAGCACATCTGTGTAGCCTTATTTTTCTTGCACTGTTTATAAAAAAAAATTCTTAAAATTGCATCTTTTCAGTTGTATGCAATTTTTTTCTGTATTTCTGATTTCTTGGGAAAAGATACTTCAGGTATTAATTTAATCATCTGCTCTTGTGTGATCTGCCAGCTCCAGATTAATCTTGTTATTGCATTGTTCAGCTGTGTCAAGGTTGAGGGATTTCAGAGATAATTTTTAACACTGTGGTTGGGAACAATACTACCCTTCAGTAAGTCTGACTCTTAAATAATTATTATCTGGGATTTTACAATTGCAAATGAAGTCTGAGACTTTAGAAATAAGATGCAAGTCCTTACTTTGAAGTTCTACCCCTGATTTTAAAGTACTTTTTTTTAAAAGTACTTTAAAGTGATGAAATACATAGTTAATAAGAGCTTATGCACATTTTGAGAGTGCCACTGTAGAGATGTGCCCTACCACTATAGCAAGTTTCTGAACATGTGATATGTTATACATATACATATACCTTATGATATTGTATACAATATTGCAATGAATGCAGAACATTTTTGATCAAATTCAGTATTTTAGTATTTTCTCCTAATTTGGGCTCAATTCTTAATGTTTTTACTAATTATCCCTAACTATGTCTTCAGAAAGGGGTACAATAATGTACAAATGAATTTCTGTTACAGGTACTCCTAAAAATCCAAGGCTGGATTTTAAATTCAGAGAACATTACAAACCTAACCCATCTGTCTAAATGCTTTCATTGCTTGACTTCATTGTGCAAGTGTCCATATAAAGTGTTGTGTCTGTTCATGTCTCTGTATCCTCGATTAACAGCTTTCATTTATGGAGTAGCAATTCTTTATCCGGTCCAATCCTTTCCTGCATGGTAGACTAACTTCTATTTGTTCATTTGTCCAATGCCTGTATGAAGTCCTGTGATCAGGAATTCATAGTCGTGGTTACCTTGACTCTTACCTTTTTCTAATGCTAAAAATTTTTTTTTTAAATTTACAAAACTATTTACTCTGGTTACTGTGCACTTTATTGAAGCAAAATGAAAGACTGGTGTTTCTATTTCAAGTTTCATTGTAAGCTTATCTTACAGATAATATAATGTTTGTATTTTGGACTATTTCATATGTTTGGCTGCCAAATGTGAATCAGGTGGGATTAGTGCAAGTTTAGTATGTTATTTTCAAGTGTCAATTTTGAATCATATGAAGAATTAAGTTGAAAGATCGCATCAATCAGTCTTTAAATATATTTACTTTCAAGAGTGGCAGACACTTTTCCCATTTTCAGCCCCTTTCATCCCAGTGATATTTTTGCTGGATTATTTTCTTCTGAAAAACGGGAGCATCAGCCCATCTCATTTCATGGTTTCAGTGTTTTACATATTGCTTTAACTGTAAATTGAAGAATGGTTTTCATTTGGTAATGGAGATTATAAATTTATTACTTAAAAGACAATTTTTTTCACTTGTAGATAGGTTTTTAGGGTATCTAACAAGATTAAATTTTCCAGATTGCTACCCAATACACTTAGGTTTGCCTTTTCTTAGGTTTTCCTTCCTTAACACATGCTTGGCAAATGTTCACTTTTGTTGGCTCTGGTTTTTTTCCCTAGTCTTCTGGATAGAGTATGCATTTTGATAAAATTGTAATAGATTTTAGATATGACTAACTGAACTACAGAATCATGGCATTTAATTTAAGTACTGATTTGGAGGTTTTGGACTCCACAGTAGGCCGTTGTTTGATTTCTTATTACTTTGGACAAGAGAAGTGCCTGTAATTGTATGTCACTGTTGTTTTTAGTTTTCAATTTGTTTTCAATTAGTTTTTGATTTTGTATAGATACAAATATTATTATAAGTGGCAAATCCAGATGAGGTGCTAATAATGGGGTTGGCATCCCCCCAAACTGCTTTTCAGGCCTTGGGTTACCTCACTGTTGTATTTTGGTGGGGAGAGACAGAAGGAGGTTGTCTGCTGTGCAAGTAACCTCACAGCTTTCCAGACTGGTGGGTGGAGTAATGTAGTGTGGCCAGGTGGGTGACATGTCAGAGCTAGCATCTGTTTCCACCTGTGCTGCTGGTCTCCTGGCTGGGACTGCCCTCCATCTACCTCCCAGTTTATTAACTACCCATCTTGGACTCCTTTTGGAGAATATTATCCTGCCAGGACTGGAATTCACTCTAAGGCCATCTAAGGTATCTTTGTGGCTTTTACAGATGTGGCACAGAACCTATGCTGCTGGTATGGCAGCTGGAGGCCAGGCGGGTTCCCTGCATCACCTAATTGGCATTAGGTGCATATGTGGAGGCAAACAAATTCCTCCCCAGATATCTGTACATCTTGTACCCTTTTTGCTGAGACTTTCTTGGCCAGTCTTCAGAAAACCTGCCAGAGCTGCTAACTGTGCAATCCTGCCCCATCCTTGTACCAGCTCGAGCATTTGTCTTTTCCTTCTCTGAGCCAACTTGGCTCAGTAAACTGGCAAAGAAACTGACTTGTCACCCTGAGCAAGGTAGTGTGTCATCACTAAGAAATATGATGAGACTAAACCTAGTGTTTCTTACTGGTCCTTTCTCCTTGATTAAAAGATATAAAACCTTTTAATTGATGCATATTTTTATTACTGAATCCAAATGTAAAAAAGCTAAAGAAAAATCACTTCTCTTCTTAAACATCCTCTTTAACCCCCAGTCCCCAGAACAAAATGTTTCTTGAAGTGGCTCAAAATAGTTGTCTCGTCTTTGCAGTTAAAGATATAAATTATGAGGAATTATCTGTAGATTTCTACATGATGAACATTACAATTGTTTTTCTTGGTTTTCCATAAGCACCATCAACAATGGTTATGGAAAGGTAAATTTAACTCCTGACATTGTTGACTGACAATGAAAAAGTCTGTTTAGCATTTTGTGTCAATATTTGTTGAGAGGAACAATATTGAAGTAACTTATTTTTTTGAAAAGCTTTCTTTTTGGATCTTCTAAAATATCTTTATTGCCAAATAATTGTGTCTGTATACACGATGCCTTATTGTCTGCCAGTTATATTCTTTGCATGTAGCCAAGTCCTTTTTTCCTTTTTTTTTTTTTTTTTTTGTCCTATTCTGGCAAACTTTACTTGTCTTGCATTTTTGCAGAGCTTGTGTTGCCTTAGCTGGGTAAGTTAGGTTGTATTCCTTTCTGTGCTTCTAGAGACTTCTCTGTTTCTCTCAGATCTTTACTTTAGAAGTGCCATGTCAGTAGTACTTTGGATATTCAGGGACCGCATTTTGGTGAGTCAAGTCCAACTTTGTGAGTGAATGAACCAGTAGGTATACATCTAATTTTAAATACTTAACTGGGTTCACTGAAGTATCAGTGCTTTTTAAAGTGTGTAATTTTACAGATATGAGAGTATTTCAGATTTACATCTAATCTATTACTGTGGATGCGACATTACTTCTATGGAATATGTCTACCTCGGTTCTCATTTTAAAGTGTCTGGTTAGTGTTAAGTGGACTGTTGTTTGAGAGCAGATTATTGCGAAAAGTGGGTGAGGTAATTTGATGTCTTCTGAAAATGCCAAACTAAATTTTTGATTTCTTCCATCTGTTGTGCCTTCCAGCTTAATTACAAGTTTGGCATTTTTTTTATTAGATAGCCAACAATAAGGATGCATTGAGAAAGACTTGGAACCCCAAATTTACATTAAGAAGTCACTTTGATGGAATAAGAGGTCTCGCTTTTCATCCAGTTGAACCAGTCTTAATAACAGCTTCAGAGGACCATACATTAAAAATGTGGAATTTACAAAAAACAGCCCCAGCAAAAAAGTAAGATCTTTTCTTTCTTTTCTTCAAAAACAGTTTTAATTTAGGAAGAAAAAAAAAAAAGAAAACTAGATACTACTTCACTGAATGGCCCTTGCAGATAATGGCAAGCGTTCCCTGAATTTAAGAGTAGGAAAACAAACTCACAGAAGGGTGGAGGTGCCTAAAGAATGCCATAAAAAAATCCATGTGTCTTTGTGAATGTGTTCTGTTTGTGAAGAGGAAAACCATTCACTTTTTATTATTTTCCTTGTAGATAACATGACAAATGAATTTACTAGTGAAAATATTTGGATGTAGCCTGTTAGTGTGCTTACATGTGTATATAAATGTATAGGATGCATTTATATATATATACATATGTGTGTATACACATACATGCATATACATGTGTACAGCTTGAAATTTTGAGATGTTGCCAGGTTCCTTTGTTCACTGTCTCTTAGAAAGTGCTGAGAATTTGCAGAAATTAGAGGGAATTTGTAGCAGGGCTGATGTGGTTAACGGAGAACATCACACCTTTGAGGAGAATTGGGCATAACACAGAGTCTTCCCTTGGACTGGTAAAGTCCAGAGCAGCAAATTTTGAAGCACTTCAGTGTTGATAGAAAAACTATGAGTCCAAAACTCCTTTGCTCCAATAGGAACAGTTAATGATATATTCTATATGATGCTGATGTCTCTCCAGTCCTTCTGCTCCACTGATGTACCTACTTTCTTGTTTTGTGGGTCTGTGAGCTACCTTGAAAGTCTTTAAACAAAAAACCAAACAAATCCTATTGTCTTTTGAAAGACTGCAAATAGTTCCTTGACACATGAAAAATTGTGTTGGGAGAGGAAGTTATGGGAGAAACACTGCAAAAGATGTAGCAGGGATTTTAAGAACTTATCAATCCTGGCACATTTTTGTAAAGCTTTGTGTAAGATGGTATACCTGTTAACATCTTTTTTATACTTCATTTAGGAGTGCTTCTCTTGATGTAGAGCCAATATATACCTTCCGAGCACATAGGTAAGTATTTCCTGAGAAATACTGTCATATCTTGAGAAATATATGTTTTTTAAGCAGAAACAGATTTTTTAAAAAAAGTAATTTCCATGTTATCAGCTACTGATTCCATGTGACTCTTCTAGTTCCTGTATTTAGAATATCTGCATGTGTTCTTCTCTTTTCTGCATAGTTATATATGTCTGAAGTCAGATACACCACAATTTCAAAATTAAAAACCTACAAATTAGACAGTTCAAATTTGATTAGGTGTTCTGTTATCATTGCTGCTTTTGCCTTTTTGCCACATACTTGCATATGTGGAATGAAACTGAAGAAGAATTAATTTAAATCTACTGAGATGATTTCACAAAAGAGCCTTAAATCTTTTGAAAAGAGAAAAAATCTGTTTATGCAAAATATAAAATCCTGGGGTTTAAATTGTGATCTTTTTCACATTTTATGTGCATAATGATTAATTTTCCTGATTGTAGTTGTGTTACCAGATATCATAGAGGGTATTTTGTGGGAAGTCTTGTAGTACATGATTTCATTATGCAGAGTTTTTGTTGCAATCCATGCAGCAAGTGAATTGTATCTAACATGGAAATTTGAGGGTTCTCAAGATTGACATTTCATTTCATGTAATGAAAATGCTAATAGTCAGTGTTTCTTTGGGGCTTTCTTCCAGTGGACCAGTGCTCTGTGTGGTGATGAGCAGTAATGGTGAGCAGTGCTACAGTGGGGGAACGGATGGCCTCATCCATGGCTGGAACACAACCAACCCAAACATCGACCCCTACGACTCTTATGGTGTGTTGCTGTCACATACACCAGGGAAATGAGAAGTTTAGGGACAGTAATGTTACGTCATTAAACTAGTGTGTAATTTGTAGATAATGTTTCTGGGAAAGTTTGGAAAAGCAAATTCAATGTTATCTTCAATTACTTAAAGTAACCTTTTGTTTTAATGTTGATGCTGCTTAATGGCAAGATAAAATGTCATTTTCTTAAAAAGGCCTTGATCTCATCACAGGTCTGAGAAACAGCTAGTCTAAAGTAGTAACAGGTTTTAAAAGTACAGGACTAAACCTGATAATTTGGCAAGTACAGGAAATGTGTATTTTAGTACTCTTTGACAAAATTCTATGGAGTTGAGATAAAAAAAAAGGTTTTGTAGTCTGAGGCCAAAGCTGTTAATGTCATCTAGAAACAGCTGAAATGGCCTGGTTCAGTAAAATTTACCACATCTGAGTGGATGTCAGCTTTGTGTCTGGATTTTATGGTTAATTTTTCACTTCTGGTAGCTTCAGATGGAGTTGGCCTCAAAGCTAACTTCTGCAAAAAAGGGACTATGGCATTAATGGCTGTTTTAAAGTGAATTTTAACAATGAAGTGTGTTTTGCCGAAGTCAGTTCTGTCCCTTCTTCTGAAGCATTGTTTTATTCCTTTAGCTGTAAACTGGGTAATTGAATGTCAAATATTAATGTCAATTGAATGAAATTCAAGCCTCCTAATTCCAGAAATAATTAAGACTTCTATATTGATATTAAGTGATTGATTGGTTTGGGTTGAAGTGGTTTTTTATGGATTATCTTCCAGAGTTTGGTGCCTAAACACAGGCTAAGATGCAGCTATTGACTTAATTCAGATTTTGTTTTGAAACGTGTTTTGTTGTGTTTCTTTCACAGATCCTTCTGTCCTAAGAGGTGCTTTTGTAGGCCATACTGATGCAGTGTGGGGTCTGGTTTACAGTGGAGCTCACCAGCGTTTGCTGTCCTGCTCAGCAGACGGCACTATACGTTTATGGAAGGCTACAGAAATTGCTCCAGCTCTCAATATATTTAATGATAATCAAGGTACAGAAAATCGCTCTGTCCTGAAGTTCATGAGCATCACTGTTCAGACTAACATAATTTTAGCTACTGAATAGAAATACTTCTTGGGCTTTTTTCTGAGTTTTGTACCTTTATGGATGTTTTTGGGAAGAGTAAATTTTGTGACCTTTCTTTGACACTACCTATGTGCAGAGGGGACAGTTAGATACATCTAAAAGCCAACTGCTGCAGATGATCTGCTGATGATAGTAGCACCATGGAGGAGGATGTATTAACTCCATAATTCAGATTCAGACTTGACTTTCCACTAGGCCCTTGCTTTTGGTTTGTCCATAGTAAAAAGCTGTTTCTTACCCCAGTGGAAGTTTGGAGTAACCAGTGTTTCATCTCAGTCCAGTCATTGTACCTTCCAGATTTGTTCCTTGTGCCTCTAACACAGAGATTCCAATTGAATTTCTGAGTTTGCACATTAACTAAATAACAATAACCTGGTGATTCTAAACACCGCTAATTGTAAAAAAAAAACTTTTTTGCAGTTAGTTACTGAAAAGGCATGCACAAGTGGAATCCTACTGAATCTAATTTTTGGAAGTTGCTGTGTGCGAGTCAGAGTGCTCCAGAATGAGCCCATTGACATTGCCCAACTCTCTTAGAGCTGGTCATTAAAGACAGCCCATGAGCTAAGACAATTCTTTGTCTCTTCAGAAAAACTTTTGAGGCAAAATAAACCTTGTCACAGCTGAACGGACATGTCAAATTATAGTGTAAAGCTGGTCAGAAATGCCATTGCTTGTTAGTTAAAACAGACTGAGCAAAATAGATTCTGTGTATTTTAGTTTTTGAAGAGCTGTGTTTCTAAAAATATGCAGGCTTCTTATTGCCAGCTTGCCTATCTGCCTGCTTTGGAAACTTCCTGGTAGAGTTTTGGGGTTTGTTAATGTGAGTTGTTTTGGTTTTAATTATTAAACTAAGGGGGAAGGAGGAACAGTCTTGCCTCCCAGAGCCAATATTAAGGGGTTTTTTTGTATTTTAAATTGGATTGAAGCCCAGTTGTGAAATCCAAAGACTGAAAACTCAGTTTTCCTATGACTTATTGATAACCTTCAACAAACCCCTTAAAATATCTGTCACTCATTATTCAAGTCCTTTAGATTAACCATTGTAGGCTTACCAGGAAACTGCAGAGAGAGAACCATGCATGGCAATGATAGAAAAGATCACAGCAATCCTTTTTTGCTTTTTTTTGAGTCTTTGTAGATAGTTACCACCATTCCTGAGATCCCGTGTGTCAGAAAGATATTTCTCCCATGAATCTTTAGAGAGTTTAGAGGAGTGTGATGGTATTCCTGTGTTATCTGAAGCTACAATCCAGCATTAGGTTGCTTAAAATTCAGTCTCTCACTCTCTATATTTTCCTCCTCCTCCTGGCATCTGTTGCAACTCATGTTCTTTTACATAACAGGTGGTGAACAGACATTTGACGAGAAAAGTCCTAAGGGATATATCCTATGCCCAGGCTTTGCTGATTTGACCTTCTGGCCTGTAGTGTACAGATAGCTACAGTATAAGGAGATAAGATATATACCACAATAGGCAGGAGCTTTGAAATACAAGTTTATAATGTATTTCTGTAACACTATGTGATGACAGTTCCAGTGTGTAAAATCTGCACCTGAAAAACTCTTTAAGCTCTGACTTTGTCTAAGTTAATTATAACAACGTTAATCATCTGTCATGTCAGTTGTTGCATTACTTCATGTTAATGTCCTTTTACTTGAAGCAATGGAGTTTAATGGAGTTTTTTTTGAGAATTTGCTGTTACAGATAAAGGAAGGAAAAGGGAGCCAGGGACTTCTTGCTTTCTTGATTTCCAAATAGATTTCTGCACAGCTGCAGTTCCAGATACAGCATCTTAGTAAAGAATGTTGTCGATACACATGTTCAAAAAAATAGGATTAAAATAGTTATCATACAGGGTAAGCTATTTTGATTGGCATAATTTGTATTTTAGAATGCAATGTTTCCTGTCATAATCATGGTCCTTTTGATGTTGAAATGCTGACTTTTTTTGTAAGGGTTTTTGTTGTTGTTGTTTAATTTTTAAAATTTTCTTTACACTGACTGCATCTTCTCTACATTGTTTCTAGAAATGGGAATCCCTTCATCAGTGGACCTTGTGAGCAGTGACCCAAGCCTCATGGTAGCATCATTTAACAGTGGACACACTAGCATTTTTAACATGGAGACACAGCAACGAATTCTTACCTTGGAGTCCAGTGTGGATACTAGTATGTATCAAAAGCCCCAAATCAAAGGCAAAAAAAAAAATTGCTTGTTTAAGATTGATACTGTTGATAATCTTTTAATTGTTTCCAAAGAATCAGGCAGTGTCATGAGAAATTATAAGATTAATTATACAACAAGCTGTGTTCTGGGATATAACAGTAAATTGTTACTACTACAACAGAAATCATGGGTATTGCTGTAGCAGAAGAGTGTGCATACTTTTTAAATAAAATAGAAGAAACAAGCTCACACTCTGAATTTTTCTTCAAGGGATAGTAGCATGAGAAAAGATACAAGTTTCTTTAATAGAGCTTTGTGATCTTTGCAGATTCAATATATCCATTTTTGCTTCAGGCTTCAGTCCAAAATTGCAAAATAGAGGCAATATCAGGAAAATTTGATGTTAAATTTATTTAAAAATTTGGATTGTGTGTGTGAATTCTTTTTAATTTTTCCTCAGAGGTATCCATCTTCTAAGCATTATTGCACTTTTGGCTCATTTGGACTTGGGCTTTAGTTAAAATTTTCATTGTAGGAGGAAAGCAAAGCTCCAGCGAAAGCGTATGAATTCACAAGGTCTCATATAATGCCTTGGATCGTGGCAGTGACCAATATTAGAAGATTTAGAGGATACTGGGAAGAGCCTGCTATCAGTAAATTGTTTTACCCTGACTTTACAAAAGAGACCAGAATGAGATGAAACACAAGGTTTCATATTCAGGCCCCAATGGCCTTAAAACGCTAAGTCTTTTAAAATATTGATACTTCTTTACCCACCCTTAGATTTTATGTCACTGAATTCTACTATTTAATTATATTTTTGAAAGGACTAAGCTGTTCTTGTTGGCTTGTGTGTTTTAAAATGTTAAAATAATTATTATTGTTAATAATTATTATTAACATATAAAAATGTTAATAATTATTATTTTATAAGACCAAATGGAAAGTGTCCTATCTCTTCTTTAGGTTATTCCTAACTTCGTTGGATTTCTTCTTTTAACCCACATATTGGCTCCTGTCTAAAAATACAGTTCTAAATGAATTAGTGCAATTCAGTGGAAGCCGCCTTTCTTCTTCCCTCCCCTTCTCCCTTGCATTTTTTTCACCTCCTCCTCCTTGCCGTAATTCCATAATGTTCCTTTAGGAAAATGAGGCCGTGGTATAGCAACCAGCAGTCCCTGTTTAGTATTTTTTTAGTTACGTAACAGTACTATAAAGCTTACAGGTATTTTAAAGAAATCAATTATTATTTCTACAAGAACTAGACAAGAGAAAAATGTCACCTGAAATGCCTTACCACACTGCTTAGGGACACTCTGCTCAGTATAAGCCACTGCTTGGCATTTTCATACTGTGAGGATGGCTGGCTATGATGAAGGTTCATGTGCATGTAGTAATTTTGGGAGAATTTATTAATATGAATGTGGAGGTTTTTTCTTTAATTTATACTTTCATAATTTGTAAGTGTCCTGTGCATGCTGATACTGCTTTATGGTACAGATTTTTTATACAAAGGTGTAAAATGAAGTCTTTACCATTTTAATAGCAAGTGAACCTTCAGTAGTATTCTGTTTTGTTTATTTTAGCAAGAATTTTGATTAAATTGTGTGAGTGTTCTTTGGAAGCAATTTAGCTAAATACAGTCAACATGAAAGACAGTATCTGTATTTTGATGTTCTGTGTAATGACTGTTTATGGGTTCTGTCATTAATCTACTCCTCTTAAGACCCCTCTTGCATTAAACTGTGCATCACAGCAAAGCCTGGATTTCAAACCATAAAATTCCTATACTTTTTTTCTCTGTGTGTGTGTGTATATATATATGCTATTACAGANAATGAGGTATTTTTCACTCCGTTTTTGGTTTCACATTTTTGCTTGATACGCCTGTCTAAAACCACGTTCAAAAGCCGGACCTTATTTGGCATGCATATGTTTTATCTATGTATCTGTCCTATGTAATTTGGAAAGTATTTTAGAGGAAAATGCATAACATAAGGTGCTAGCTGAGAGTTTCCAGGATACATATATGTAAGAAGTATTTTGCAAATTAGATTGATTACATATTTACTTCCTAGAAGCAATCTTTCAAAGAACTTCATAATTTACATGTACTGATGTGTGTGGGTTTTTTCTTAGCTGTCAGTTCTTCCTGTCAGATAAACAGAGTCATCAGCCACCCAACTCTTCCAATTAGTATCACTGCTCATGAAGACAGACACATCAAATTCTACGACAACAATACAGGTACACATCTTTCCAGCAGGTCTTAGCCATAGCCATTGTATAATATAAATCATATTCCCAATTTTGTTATGTTCAGTGTTTTTCATACAAATGCTGAGGGATACCAAGTATTGGCTGGGCTCTGAAGCAGAAATCTCTCATACCAATAGAGTCTAAAGATTGCCAGCCCACTTAAAGCTTTGTTGGCACAGTGATAAGGAGCTCTCTCTGTCAATTCTTTTAAAATGCCCTGTGTATGGGGCATTTATAAATATTTAACATAAAAGGAATCATTTTCAAAATCTTCATATTGTTATGTTTATGTTTCTTCTATTGGTTTTCGGTGTTATTTTCCTTTTGAGAGCAGGAACCTTTGCTCTCCTTTAGTGCTTCCTAGACCTCTGCCATATTTTACCCATAGTTTCTTATTTTTAACATGGAATCATTGCTGTAATCATAATGAGTTGTGATAAAACATTAATTCTCTCTGAGACAATTAACATTATCCCCTATTCCCATGTAGTTTATATTAATTGCTTTTAGTATGCTCAACCCTTGCCTTCCTTCCCATCCAAGATCTTACCTGAGAGCTCACTTAATTCGTCTAAGGGGCAGATATTTAAAATGCACAGTGATTGCAGTGTCAGAGTGGCTTAAAGCAAAGGTCTCATAAATGACAATACTGCTGCTGTGGCTCTTGGGAACTGTTAACATAAAAATACTGACTTCTTGTATAATTTTAATGATTCGGTCATGGGACAATATCTTATGTTTATATCAGCTCTGGTAGGTAGGGTCATAAGCAGTGAATACACATAACAAAGTTAACTGCAGAAAATAACCTAAATAAATCTTTTCTTTCAAAGGAAAACTGATCCACTCCATGGTAGCTCACTTGGATGCAGTTACAAGTTTAGCTGTCGATCCTAATGGCTTGTATTTGATGTCTGGCAGTAAGTACGCTCAGATTTAATTTAATTTTCTTTTTCTCATAATGGTGGCAGGCATACAAATGATAAAGAAAACTGTTTCCCTTTTCTTTAGGCCACGACTGCTCAATTCGCTTGTGGAATCTTGAAAGCAAGACCTGCATCCAAGAATTTACTGCTCATCGCAAAAAATTTGATGAGTCCATTCATGATGTGGCATTCCACCCATCCAAATGTTATATTGCCAGTGCAGGAGCAGATGCCCTGGCTAAAGTGTTTGTATGACAGAGTGCTCCCCATACAACTTTAGCTTTGTATATATTTAACCAGCTGCACAAAAGAGAAGAGGAGGGCATGAGTTGTTTTATCTTGCCCTATAATTCAGAGAATGTTTGTAAGTGTTTAGTTTTGCAGGGTGCTGTTTTCTAAATCGACGTTTGTTCTGGTTTCTGTGAGCTCAGCTGGTGCTGAGAGCTTGGAATCTCTCAGTTTCAAATAGTTTAAAAAACAAACAAACAAAAAAAAGCTTTTATTTAGAGGGTGTGAATTTTCGTCCAGGCAGGCCTTGGGTGAAACTAGGTCTACATATTCTCTATTAATAAAATGGAGTACTGGAAAGAAGGGGTCTAATTGCATCAGGGAGGAGGAAAAGAGGGAAACTTCCTAGGATGCTTCTCATTGAGGAATCTTAATGTGCTCAAATCACTTGGAAAAAAGTGATTCAAAGTCAGTTCACATGCTCATTACTGTATCATGTGAGAGGCACTTGGTCATCTCTTCAGTATGAATAAAGTAGATCTTGTTCAGAGAGCGGTAGCAGATAGTTAATCTCAGCAACCTGGCTGCTAGCCAAAGATAAATGCAGTTAAAGGAAGGCAAATTACTAACATAAATAAAAATGAAGTAAAGTTTCTGTTACATCTTCCATGTTTCTCAGTAAATATTTAGTTTGCAAAAGAATTTATATAGTTTTTTAAAAGACTGTATTAGCGTATGGCTAGAAACTGAGCCTTTAGTCTAAATCCCAATTAACAACAGATTGACGCAGTCTGTGTATACTGTAGTGGCAAATTTAACTTATTCAGATTTTAATGCTCTTTATTCTTGGAGATCTGGCACAGGAAATTATCACAAAGCTTTCCAAATAAGCTGTCCTGTAATTTTACCTATCAAACATCCATCTCCTCTTTCTGTTCGTGCAAAAAAGGGTATCATTCTGGGCATTAACGATAACAGTGAAATTCTTAATTTGAAGATTAAATCTGATGCTTTGTATGAGTTCTTTTAGTGAAATCGATGAGAACTATACAAAGCTCCATCAGTTTGAGACAGTCTGTTATCGCTAGAGATATTTCCCAGCTACACCATTTGAGGGACATTTTACCTTGTCCACTTCACCTGGTGTATGTGCCATTGATTAGGTCACCTGAAAAATGAGTGCTTCTTGTAATCACACAGCAGATGTGCTTTGTTCATCTATTCAGAGCTTCTCTATTGATTTGACAAATAACTTTTAATCTAATCTGTTAGTCTTTTTGTCCCTTCTTAAAGGAAGGTGCGTGTATTATTTTCTGTTATGTGTCATCATCAGAATTATTACGGTCCATAGGCACGAAGTTGGTGTTTTTCTCTGATGGGAATAGAAAACAGAATTTCTGCTGGAGTTGAGTTCTGGCACTGATATGAGTAGGAAAGAACCCAGTGCAACTCTTAATACACCAGCCTGAGGTTAAGACTGGAAACTGATAAATAAATCTTTACCTTTAAACTGACACGTTGTAAGCAGGAGTCATTGACAGATGTCTATGTAAGGTTTGACTGCCTTGTTTTTAGAGTGCTATTTGGGGATGGGACCATATTTGCAGTTGATCCCAGAATTGAAACAAAGTATATTATTTAGAATAAAAGGTTGACCTGTGCTGTTTGAGCCTGCAACATATTAGATGTACTGCTAAAATATCCTGGAATACCTTTTATTGCTCAGAATATTCACATATGTCACTTCATGATATTGATATGCAATATATTTCCTTAGATAAGATTAGAACTTTTTCCATGAGACAGATGACTACCATGATAATACAGATTGTTTAGTTCTTATAAAATGTTTTGGTTATGATGAAAAGGAGGAAACTTGGCTGCAAAATTGAGCGTTTAACTTTGTTAAATGAGAGTTCTGTGTACTTGACTCATATTCTTTCAGTGTCATTATTTTATTTCTTTTTGAAGAGAAAATGACAAAGATTTATTTGAAAAGTTCTAGAAGTTATGTATATTATATATGTGTATATATATATATATTGTAAACATGTATTAAATGTGTCTAGTAAGGGAAGATTCCATGGGTGCATTTTAATGTTTTAGTATTAAGACTTCTCTTGAGTTTGTGTATACAAAGGATAATGGTGTGAGTATGAAATGAATGTTGTGCTTTTGCTTACACAATACAATATGTAGTCACAGTTGTTTAAATTGCTGTAGATAAAAACTAATAGGCCAGCATGCTTGTTTTTAAAGACTGTCATTCTGATTACAATTGGAATGTAAGAAGTGGCTGTTCAGATGTGAATTGAAAGATGTTTCCTTCTCACTATTGAGCTCTCGCTCAAACCAAAAAGTGATTTTTTAAAAAGCTGGCAATAGCTAGAGGATGAGGTGCCTTTAAAAAAAACAAAACAAAACAAATGTAGCCTTACGAAGAGGTTGTGGAATATATATATTTTTGTGCTTGTCTTCATAATTGATGTCAATGTCTTTTTGCTGTACTTGCTCACATACTTGTAGGACTGCAGGGTATTGTGCATGAGCCTGTCAGATCTTCTGAGCATCATCATAGGAGATAGGGTTGAAAAAATTATTTAGGATATCTAGTCCATCTGCTTGCTAAAGCAGGGTTGTACACTTGTGCATTCTGATATTATCTTGGCCAGTGAGGTTTTATATGTTCTAAAACAATTAGGCTTCCTTTTTTATTTCAGTGATTACATCTCACTGGTAGGAGGATTTATGTGATATTTAGTAACTCTTTTTGTAACTTCATGGCAGTATTCCAAGCCACGTTTTGTGCCATTTTACATATTCCTCATCGTCTTTGTAATTTGGAACCTGCATGCACACACTGGTTCCATCTGTATATTTTCATTCCTTTCTGCTTTCTTCAAGGCATTTTTAATCTGCCTTTTTTGCACATTTTCTTGTTTTCATCCTTTAAGCTCAATTCTCCAAATATTGGTGTCCATACCACCATTCCACATGCATGATTTGTTGGACTTAATCTGAGTGTCATCTGTTAAAGTATGGTTGGGTTTTGGTTGAATTAATCCCCTGTAATGCGATGTTTTTGTGTAGGAAGACCAAGTTTTTGATGTCTGACAAACTTAAATAGTATTTGTTTATTTATGAAACTCCTTTAAATACCACTTGAGCTTTGCTGCTTTTCAAGTTTCTTCTTCACTTAAAGTAGGTTATGATTCTTTTGCAGCTAGAGATTTAATTCCTATTTCATGGTTATCCTGGATCTTACAAGCTTTGAACTTCTGAGCTCCAAGGGCACTAAATTATTTTTATTTGTTCTTCTTTTATGTGCAGTTCCTCCTGGTTCAGTGTAATTAGTAACTTTCATTAGTGTGATACATATGTTTATTGAAAATGTAAACAAAACTGGACACAAAGCTTATTCTTGGAAAAACATTTCTCTGCAATATCAATATATAGCATTTTACCATTACTATTTTTCCCATATCTAATTTACATGGTAGTCTTTTAATGGTTAGCTCATATAATTTTTTGTGTATGTTAGCCTGTGCTAACGCTTTTGATTTTACTAATTTAATGGGAGAATTTTAGTCCTCCTGTATGTTGAAAGTTGGTCCACTAGGTTTAAATACTCTCACTTTTACTCTTAATTTACTTCATTGGGCTGTTTACTTTCACATATTTGATTCAGTTACCAAAATGCTTGCACAGATTTATTTGGAGTAACTTGGAAAAAGTTCTAGATATATTGTGTTACTCTTACAAAATTGTAGTGTCTGCATTTATTTTTGGGCCACAGAGAGAAAACTTCCACATAAAAGATTTACTACTTTAATATAATTCATCTTTATTTTGATAAAATATGGGGTTTTTTGCAAGAAGCCTGTAGAACTGTTTGCCATATACCCTAGGCTATTTTTTAAGGACATGTATTTTCAAATAATGTTATGTTAAAGCAGTCCCATATAATTGGTTGAGTAAGTGTGTGGTGTTCACCATACAGCTTAGTGATTAGGTCATACAACACTGTTTTTCAGTTGTGAATTTAAAGTAACCAGAAACTTGTTCTTTTGAATAAATGTGTGCAAGATAAAGGACTTAGTTGTGCCACCTTTTCAGTACACTTGTTGGATCACAGATGTGTCCCCTTTCCTTGCCTCCTTAGGTTTTAACAGTGTAATTTTGGGGAGCAGCGATTTCTGTAAACTCATATGTTCTTTGAGCAGTGTTTGATGGGCAGAAGTGTGGAAACAGTTGAAATGCAGGCATAACTATCAAACAATCAAGTCTTAGTTTTATTAACGCCTTTCAAGGTGTGTATTTGGAAATATTTGCAGGCTGTGGCTTGGCAGTGTGTTTGCAGACTGTCCCAGGTGTCCAGGAGCCTACTTGGTGCCTGTGTGAAATACCTAGTCAACCTGAGATGCATCAAGGAAGAAAACTCAGTCATTGTGGTTGTCCTATGCTGAAATTTGTGGCTGTTTAGTGGAAGTTGGTTTGGACTACACTGTTAGAAATGAAGAAATCAGGATACCATAGTTAACCTCTTCTATGTAGTAAATTGGTTTATGTAAAATGTGGCAATCTTTGACATGGCAATATGAGTTTTCTTGGGCAGCTGCTGTTCATGAGCATTGTAGAGATGCTTAGCATAGTTGTTACTATCGAGTAACTGAGTGGATGAAAAGATTTCCCTGAAAAAAAGCTCAGATGTTTCAGGAAGCTCCTTTTTTTCATAAAGACATTAAGGTGTTGAGAATATTTGGTCTTAATCTGATAATGTGTTTAGCTGAAGAGAGTTACAATAGGTGAACAGTCCTGACTCTTTCATCATCAGTATCTTTTAGCTTAGAGACAAACAGAATTATGGAAATGATTCACCTGTAAGCTGCCAAGGAAAGCTTCTGCCACGTTCCTACTGAGCAGCAGAGAAACTGATGGACAGCAGTATTGGTCCATCCAGTTATGTCAGGGGTGCTTTACAAAAAATAACCCCTATTGTAAAAGATAGTGTTAAATACAGCAGAGCAAATGAACAAACTCCTGGGAAAAGTGGGGAAGGACTAGGATGACTCTTGTGTAAATAGTTCTTGCTTGTGCAGTGCTCTTGTTTAGCTGATGGGAATGTTCCCAGGAGGGAGGATGATTGGAAATGTGACCTTTTAAAAAATGTCTGTGCCTGTGCTAATGAACATACGTGTGCAGGCTATCTATCCTTTTGGTATGTGCTTTTTATATTCCCACTTAAATTTTCCTTTAGGATACATTTTCTGAGAACTCTAAAATCTCATCTACAGTGAGCTCTTAATGCAGGATAAATTTCATAAAGGACTACTGATTCTTCTCTTGGAGTGGTCTTTTTGAAGGATGGTAGAGTTTCAGCTTCAGCCCCACCCCTCTCACCACCAAAAGGCTGATTTGTAACTCCTTAGACCCAGTTAATTTAATTCTAGTGTGTTATCGCTATGCCTTCTGATTTGGTTTTTCTGCTCTGTAGTCAGTTGTAAAAGCTTATGAATTGCTGTATCATGTAAGATATTTTTTGAGAATCTGGATGCCGGTACAGGAGGCATAAATTCAGTTGAATACTATAATTTGTGAGTCTCACCTGGTTTGTTGTTAGACTACAAAATCCAAATTATGGCTGAGTTAAAAAGGCATTTAATAATATTATATTCTTCTTAGTCCAACTTCTTCCTGCTTAAGTGTAGATTTTGGTATTGTGTGTTAGACTAGTTTTGCCCTACTCATGCTGCCAAGCCATGCTGTGATCCTGGGAGATCGCACCAGTGTTTAAACCATGCCCCATGCATGTGTTTCTGAGCTGCTCAAAGCCTTGTCCTGACATGGTCCTCCAGGCCAGTCTTCTTTGATTCCCTGAATTTTAAATTGCAGGCTCCTGGTTATTTTGAGTAACCCTTGGTCCTCACACCAGATTATAAGACTATGGTGTTTAGAAAAGATTTATACGGCTGGATTTGTACTGTTCTGAAAGGGTAAGGATAACTTACTGCCAAACCAAATATTGTCATTATTTTTGGATTACATGTGAAAAGCAGTCAAAAACATTGTATAAGGGATAAATGATGGACTTCATGCTAATATTTTTTCCATTAAGAATTTATTTTTTTATGCTTCCTGTCATCAAGATTCAGTGCTTTCAAATGTAGCTTTTTTTCAGATGTATGGCTCCTATAATTGTTTCCTTGCGGTTGAACATTTGCAAATGTGCATCAGTTTTTATGTGTTAGCACTTCTTTTGGAAATGCAAACTGAGCATGTTACCTAATGATTTCTTGTACCTTTATAGTCCAAGCAGACTGAAATGCAATCTTGTGCTGTTTTGCTTGAATAGTGCATCTGGTAAAACTTGTAGAAGGAACTCCATGGTGAGATGACTTTTATTGCTGTGAGGTTCTCCGTTGACATTTGTCAGCTTTGAATTGTATTTTGCATAATTATCTTCAGTTGACTGTCAGGTTAAAAAAAGACAAATTTCTTGGCCATATGGACTGTAGCTTGGATTTTTCTGTTGTTGCTGTTGCTTATATTAATGTACTTTTTTCTTTTCTACTAGAACTTAGAGATACCTGACAGGTCTCTTTAGAAGTTACTACAGGTGATAACCACTAACACGTTAATAATTGCAGTGGCTTCCCTTCTGTTTTGGGTCACTTCCATGGCAGATTGTTAATATGAAAGGCTACTGTGGCTGATATACAAACAACTGAAGGAAATTAAGATTCCCCTTCAGAACTGTGGTGAGGCTATGATTTTATACGCCAGTTCTGAATGACTACTTTGAAACAATGTTGGGCCTCACGTCTCTTGCAGAATTTTGAATCCAAATGAGAAATACATACTTGTTGAGTAATACTCTCCTTGTCAGTTGTTTGTGTACGGCTCAGAACAAGGCTGCATCAGAATTGCAGTACCACTGAAATTACCTTGTTTAAATGCAATTGTTGTACAGAAGTGAATGTTATTTTGAGTGAGAAAGTCTGTTTTCTAATTTAAGAAGGAAATCATTTTCTTGGGAGTAAGCTCCGTAAATGTAATATATGTCATTATTTTGAAAGGGCTTATTAATCACAGGACATGAGAAAAATGAAAGTGATTCATTTTCCAAAGATTTGTTTAGCGTTTATTATTGCAAGTATAAATTTTTGCTTTAAATGGAAATGCTTCTTCAAAAACTTAGTATTAAACTTCTTACTAAAAGACAGTAGTTTAAAAAGCTGGATAGATATCTAAAATGGCAAAGATATAAAATTCAGAGGGAGATTATTTTGAAATATGCCCGTGTAATTTTGAGCTTCCCAAGTGCAGCCCTGCATTTTCTCTTTTTCACTGCAATTCATATTTTGTGAAACTTCTTGGATAGGTTATATTTAAAGCTACATTCACTTGCCTGAGTAAGTCAAATATTTTGTCATTTAAAATTATATAGATCTGCTTATGTTAGTGTGCCATTTAAAACGAGACCCCATTGAGGTAACCATGCAGGTATTTGTGTTGGTATGACAGTAGTGAAGTGGGGTATCTGTGTACTGTACCCGCATTCTGTGCTGAGCAAAATCCCACGGACTTCCAGAAATAAGCAATGGTTTTTAAGAGCAGCTTTATTTAATGTTGCAGCAGCAAGTGTCATTTGTATGATATAATTATGTAAATTGGGTGCTAATAAATACTATTTTTCAACATTTTGCATTGTGTTCATAATTCTACATTTTATGACAAGCTGTGCGTGGTTTTGGAGTGAGTGCTAGGAGGGGGAAGTGCATGAAGAGTAAGACCAGTAGACTTGTTTGGAGGGGCTTGAGGTAACTCCATGTGAAATTGCTAGTGAACTGTGCAGCGTGTTACTGTTCACAAGGAGTGCTTTGGTTTTTCCATTCTCCATATGTCTTGGCTCTGTCGATGCCTGCATCCTTCCATGTGCTGAGTCACGTGGGCCCTGCACAGGGTGAACGTGGGGTGAGCAGACATGCGGAGTGGGTGCAGTTGTGCAGGAGCTGGCCTGTCAGCAGGCGCTGTTCACAGCCAGACACGTGGCTCTTCCCGAGGACAGCATTCATTCAACGTAAAAATAAAAGCGTGGTTTTGCCTTTGGGCAGAGCATGAGGGAGAGCAAACCACACATCACAGATGGCAGCTGCATTGCTACAGGAAGGTGCGCAGAACAGCGCTGTGAGGGGGTGGCAGGAGAACCTACACAGAACTGAGCAGAACAAGTTGTTGTCAGTGAGCCCATCTTGTTTTTTCTGGGCTTGTAGGTGGGGTAATTGAAGTTCTCATCTTTTCTTGATAGGTATAAAATAGCCTGATTTGGTCCTACTCATCTTCCTGCCTCATAGGAAAGGAGGAATTGCTTTATGAATTGACAGTACAATCTCATTCATCCCCGTGTGAATGCCTCTAGAAAGTTCATGAGGTAGGGCTAAAGAAGATTTAGTAAATAACATTTTGAGTGACCCTCACATGTGGGAGGCCTTCTTAACATGGTTATGGGTTTGCCTATGAAAAAGACAAGTCCCCATGATGATTTGCATGTGAGGAAAGTGAATATACTTGGTGATGCAGTGGAACATCTACAATCTTTTGTGCTTAAAGTAATTTCAACGACTGCTGGAATTCTTGAACTGCACCGTCAGAGTTCTCATTAGAAATCAAAGAAGGGGTGAAATTGGTGTTAAGAAAAATAACATGTTTCTTGCCATTCAGTAAGAATGACACAACTGATTGTGAGCAGTGTTTCTGATGCAGTGCTAAAACCCTCATGCACCCTCCTCCCTCAGTTTAACAAGGAAAAATTATATGGAGGAATCTGAAGCATTCAGCTGCATTGATTTACATTTGTAATGTTTTAAATGTGTAGGTGACTTAGCAAATGTAAATGGCTTGATACTGTGTAAGATATCTCAAACTAAGATGGGAATGGAAAAGAAAAGGGATCAAGTTGTTTCCATAATGTTGCTCATGGACAGAGGAAAATAGCTAGCAGAATGATAGTGGTGGCTTTGTTCAACCATAAAGTCATTTAAGGTATATTTACCACAGAAGAGTGACTTAAATTGGGTGTCTAGGTAGTATTTCTGATACTACCTACTGCTTGCTTTGACTCTCTAAGTAGATAACATGGATAATTTCCTGTGGGGTTACAGGTAGGGCATTAAATCACTAAATATGTTTAGATTGGGTAGATCCTGGCTGGATGCTTAACTCCAGAGCTGTTCCTGATTACTGGTATGGTTCTCCCTTGTGTGCTGGAGAGCTGTGGGGAAAGGAGTGAGAGGAAGAAGGGAAAGCTGGTCTGCCCACCTGGCAGCAGCAGGAGAAACTCTCCTCTTGCCAAACCAGCAAAGCAGCAGCAGCTGAGGAGCAAGAGGTGCACACTGCAGGCGATGCCTGCTGTGCATGGTGGCACAGTGACAGCAGAAATGCCAAGCGTCCTGCTCTGGGGAAACAGAACTTTGAAGTACTTCTCTCTGAAGAGATGGCCAAACTCTGAATTTTGTGTCTCACTGAAAATGTGAGTGACTAATGCTGGAGTTGGCAAGAGATGCTGAAACTGAGCTCTGCTGAGGCTTCCAGAGCATGGACATCAGGGGATATTTCTAAGTGGGTTATCTGCATTGTGATTGCTGAGCGCTGATAAGCCACCAGCACACCTCTTGAATGCAAAGATGCTTATTTTTTAGGGAGAGGAGGGTGCTACGACAACTCCCTCTAGAGTGTGTATGCAGTGGCTAGTTCAGACAGCTCCCATCTCTTCTCCTGGGGATGCCTCTGCCAGAGAGCATCCCACTGCACTGGTCAGACATCTGAAAATAAGGGGCCCAGCATCAAGTGACTGGACAACTAGATCCTCTGTTGATTCAGTCCCACATCTAGAAAGTGTGTAGAGCCTGCTATTTTTTTTTTTTTCCTTTTTTTTTTTTTCTCTTTTCAGTTTCAAAAGGAAGTCTGGTTCCAAATAAGACATGACCTTGCAGACCTTGGAAAGTACATAGAATTTTGGCGCCCTTCAGTCATTAGGCATTGCTTCAGTTGACTGGTTCCTCTGACCAGTAGTTCTGTGGTAGCTCACTCTAAGGATCTTTTTCATCTGAGCATGTAGAAGGACAACACTGAAGCACCTGGGGCTTTGCCACCCTTGCTGAGTCTTCTGTAATGTAGTAATAACCTCAGCTGTGTTTCAGAAACTAAAATGTCATGGGCTGTATTTGCTGTTTATTTTTTAACCCCATATAAGATGACATGCACTGCATGTGCCTTTAGGACAATTTTATTGCAAAAGATACAGCAACTTATGTTGATAAGCTCAAAATAGCTTGTATAGGTTACAAAAGGACTTCCGCTGCTTTCTTCAAACAATTATACCCCTTTGAACATTTATATAAGTAAGTTATCTTGGTTTTTTTTAAATAAAACCGTATTTAGAGACTTTAGTAGGTGGTAAGTATTTTGATTGCTATGAAAGGTAAAGGTGAAGAGGAGCATCTTTTGTGATTGTATGGAAGGGTGTATTCTTCAAAATTTTGAGGCTTCTGCTTAAGATTATGGTATTTATGAATAGGAATATAAGTTTAGATGAGAATTGGATTAAACCACTTTCACAGTTTGAGTTTTGACAATTTCCAGATCGTCCCATTAATTTACTGATTTCGTCAGTAAATGAAAATGCAAATTGAGAAACAAGCGCTATAGTTGTTTTGTAAAGTTAAGATAAACCATTTGAGCGACAACAAACCCTGAAGTGCCCTTTATAAATGCTTGACAAAAGATAGCTGTGCAACTTTGCTGTGAAAAATCATTTGAAAGCTTAATGTCCTTGCTTGAAGTTTGAACTTTAGGAAAAAGTATATCCCATATGCATTTATCCCTTATGCACATCCTAAAGAACATGTGTAATGTCTCAGCCATCACTGCTATGCTTTTTTGGCAGAGCACGAGTGAAGCACTGGGCAGTGTCTGCAAGGTACCAGTCTTTGGTGCTGCAAGAGTACATTCGGTATGGAGAACAATATGTGGTGGTGAGCTGCTGCATTAAAAATTAAACCACAGTATTAAGAGTAACTCTAAGTTAGGATTTAGGCCTTTTTCTCAGGTAGCCCCAAATCAAGCCCAAACAAACAGGTTTCCAGACAATAAATCTGGTGTCTGAATGGAAATCCCCAGTAAATTCAGTTTATGGATTTGAGTATTGTCCAGCCCGTGTAGTGTTCCTTGCTGACAGAGGAAGTGTTCAACAGAAAGTAGTGCGGAGCTGGGTCAGGAGATGGGCGATATCAGGAATTGCTCTGCTCATACCTCACTCTATCCTTAATCATTGTTTCAAGCCAAAAGCTCTTTCTGTGAAGTTCAGCAGCACAGATTAGTGGTAAAAACTGCATACAAATATATTTGTGGAAGCTAACAGTGTCCTGTGATTTCAGTCTGAGTAGAGTGATTGAATTGATGATACTCAGTTAAAGCTGTAACTTAATGTTTCTTCTAAGGGGAAATGATGAAGTTTCACTGTGTAAAACCACTGTTACATCCAAAATTGGTTTTGATAACCTCCTGAGAGGACCCCAGCCTGGCTTATTGTTACCCCACCAGGCAGGATCGTGCAGAATCTGCTCTTTTCATTAATTTGCCTTATGCTTACTTAGTTGATGTTAGGTTATGTTTGTTAGTTAGGTTATGAGCTACTTCAGTCGTATTTCCAAACATAATGATTTGAAAATTGTGCTACTTTTGCTGATAAAGTGAGTTTTCCTTATGGCAATTCAATTAGAATTTATGTGGCTAATAAATATCTTGGCTCATGGTTATTAATACTATAAATGCTGTTAAGAGCCTGATTTGCAAGTAATATGGCAAATTTGAGTTTTTATTTCTTTCCCTTTCCCGTTAGTTCCACAAGCCTGGCACAGCATGGCTTTGATTGCCATAAGGAGGGTGAACACCTAAGTTTTTATTAATTCCTTTGATAACTTCACTTAATGAATTTATTTTCTTAAATTTTACTGGATGGAACATAACCAACAACTGCTGCTTCCTAAATAAAGTGCAGTTGTTTTGATCCTCCTAGTGTGTCCCTCCTCCCACACTGACTAGAGACATGGGTAGTTCTCCACTTAAGAAACCTCTGTGTGTTCTGACTGGTCCAGGGCTGTAATAGGTGCATTTTGAAATCAGTCCATAAAACAGAAGTCAGTTCTAAATTTGAGGGAGAGTGTCTGTAAGTGCTTGAAATTCTGCTTTTCCCAGTGTATAATACAGAACTTTTGATAATTAATTCCATCTTAAATCCTGTTAATGGCTCTTGAATAGCTTTCCTGACACTATGAGACTGCACTTCTGAGTGTTGGTTTGATGACAGAGTGGTGGACCTTAAATGCTTTTATGATTGTGAGCAACTTAAACCCACAATTTTTCTCGAAGAGTCTCCTGTATCCTGGCAATACTCTTGTGGTCCTGCTGGCCTTGAACCACCCAAGAGTGAAGGATGAAGCTATAGGGGAATGACAATTCTCAAAATCAAGTAATTAATGCAGTGTTGTGGGAGACTAGATTCCTGTTCCTGCGTGTTGGCTGCCTTGTGGATTTGAGGCTTTATTGGGATTGTAGCATTGTAAAGGAGGCAAAGGGTTATAGAGTCCTGGGGCTTGAACCTTCCCTCTCTCTTGCTGTCCAGTTTCTCAGGGTTTCTCAGTGCTTGAGTTGACACTAGCTGAAGCTTAACTTACTGACCAGACAGCAGTATGGAGAGAGTATCTGCTTTTAAGAAGTTACTCAAATTGTGATCCCCCTCCAAAGGAAACATCTGGTGTTTGAGCCCTGATCTGTGTGTCATCTGGTGGGCAGTGCCACATGAGGTGTTTCTGCCACAGCAGCTTGGCCACTCCCTGAAGGGACCTGGTCACTTCAGGGAGCAGGTGGCATGTTTTAAGGAACTTGTGTGTTCGCAGGTGAGAATTGGGCAAGCTGGGGCTCTATGCTGGAAGCAGCTCTTCAAACAGCTGCAGTTATTTCCTCCATGTTTACTGCCTCTTTCACTATCCTTCTAAATCAGAGTTTCTGATGCCCGCAAGTTAAAAAAAAGACAAACCAAAAACCCACAGTCTACACAGAGCATTATCATGCATAGGGACAGAGCTGCAATCAACCTTGCTGACTGGAAAGTGCCAGAGGGAAACACCTCCAGTGTTTCTTGAACTGAAGACTGCATTATTTCTGTGGCACTTGGCGTGCCTTCAGCACAGCACCCAAGGGTCCTGTCTTGTTTGAGTCCATCAGTTCCTTGGCTGGGAATTGAATTCTGTGCAAATGTTTTGGATGAGCTGATTAACATAGTGGTAGAGGTTGTCAAACTCATCCACAAAGAAGGAATGCTCCTTAGCAGGGTCTGATGCAATGGCTTCCAGTTCATCTGGGGCTGCCCAAGCAACTCCAACAGAATAAGCAATTATTCCTGGAAAGAAATCCAAAGTTTGAAAAAAGCTTTCTTTGTGGTAAATCTAATTTAAGGCAAATACTGCAAATGTCGTTTCCAAGCCACAAAAAAGGGGCAGTGAGTTTCAGTGCTCTCTGTATAAAAGATTCGTATATTTTCAAATTGGAGGAAAGTTCTAGCTTGTGCTGTGGAAGTACCTTTTGCCAATAGCAAAAAGGTTTAAACAATAGTGGAGCTCCGAGTCTAAACAGATCCAAACAACAGAATCCTGAGCAACA
Source organism: Regulus satrapa (assembly GCA_013396955.1). NCBI lineage: Eukaryota > Metazoa > Chordata > Aves > Passeriformes > Regulidae > Regulus > Regulus satrapa. The sequence goes on from VWZN01006288.1 coordinate 51,306, forward strand.
GGATATTGTTTCAGTGCAAATGAGCTGGAAGATGTATGCCTATCTTGACTAGAAAGCCAAAGGAGTCGTGTGTTACTAAGGCTTGAGATCTCCTAGACATAGCTGTGTTTGTGATGATTTTAAAGTTTTTTTTTCCCTGAAGTTCTTTATTAAGCTATTAAACAGATGCTCATCTTGTTGGAGCTCAGTGGGACCCCAGGGAAAAGTACTACTCTTCCTTCATAAGGTTTCATCCAGTGCCTTCAAATGATAGCAAACTGCATTTATATGACCTGAATAGGTGCTGAGGCATGAGGGGAGAGCAGGCAGTGATAGAAGACCTTACCATTTTGGTGAGCTGCCATGGCTGGCACACTGACATCATCGTAAGACCTGCCGTCTGTGATGAGAATCATGATCTTCCTTTTGTTGGGTTTGGACTTGCTGAACAGCTGCTCTGAGGCATAGCTGATGGCTGCTCCCGTGCTGGTGCCCCCACTCCAGTAGCTGATCCTTTTGATAGCGTTCAGCACGTCCTGCTTTGTGCTGTACTTGTCGAAGCTGAACTCCAGCCTCTGCTCATAGGTGTACTGCACAGCTCCAATGCGCGTGTCAGTGTCTGAGATCTCGAACTCCTTGCTGATGTTAGCCACAAACTGGAGAACTGTGCGGAAGTTGCTGGTGCCAACGCTGCTGGAGCCGTCGATCACAAAGCCGATGTCAGCGGCGTTGAGGCACGTCTTGCTGCAGGCCAGCCGGTCAGTGTCACACACCCGCTTCACCAAGGGCTGCACCACCTTGTGGAGGCTGAACCAGCTGGGCACGTTGATGGAATAGAAACCATTTGTCCTGCACACTGCCTGCAAGGCAACGCGAGGATAAATGCAATGGAAATGAAGTCTGCCTGTTTCTGCTGGGGTATGTAGCTAAACTGCAAATATAGGCTCCTGGAAAGAGCAGTGCTGGAGTCTGAAATGGCCTCTCCTGCAATCACTATCTGTTTCCCTGGGAAATGATGTCAGTGTAACATCACAGATACTTGTGAAATGTGACAGTTTTTCCTGCTTCCTTTAAAAACTGTGGGATGGAGGTGATATTGTATTAGTGAAAGAACTGTAATAAGCAAGTTTTCCACCTCTCAGGCTTTTTTACATGAGTTAGATTGTTCGTGGGAAAAGCATCCAAATCACAGAGCTGCTCTTAGCGTGGCTCCCATGGACATTACTGGAGCCTCTGCCAGGTGGCAACTTCAACTCCCATCATCCAGAACAAGAAGGAAAGTTTTGCCTGCTGACAAACCCTACTACTTTGAAGTGAAACCTGGGGCTTAAGCTGAGGATAACGTGGCTCATATGCTTTTGAGCAGAGAAAACCCAGGCTCATTGTGTTGCCTCTGCCAAATAGTAAAAAAAAAAACAAAAACAAACAAAAACCCACCAAAAAACCCCATTAAATTCTATAAGTAAATACTCATTAGGGCCAGATCTGAGGGAGGCTTCTATAGGGTTAGTGGGAGTCAAGTAAGCATGGGTAGGAAGTAGGGCTGGCACAGAAGAGGACGTGGGAGAAGTCAAGGGGTGGAGGAGAAGGGTGGGGCAAGGAGGGAAGTGATGCAAACAGGCTGGATCAAATAGTCTTTGGCTTTAGTGGCTTTTAAATGCCAATTCTTCAGTTCTCTGGGTGAGAATATTTTGTTAAGTCAGGCTTTATCTATCAGCTTTGTGATGGTATGTGTATCTGACTGTTTTAAAAGACTAAGGCACTGGTCTTGGCTTGCATAAAGCCTTACAACTTCAAGGGAGTTACAGTTCTCTCCAGTCAGGGCTCCTCATGGTGTCCTGCTCCCTATTTCTCTTCTTACTGTCTCATTTCTATTTAAGTGTTATAAGGCAACAGTATAAAGCCACCATTCCCTCCTTACCTTCCTGTTCTGAGCACACTCTACTCTCACTTCTGCTGGCAGGTTTACAGAGACTCACTGTAGCTTTGTTCTTTTAAAAAAACATTACACACAAATGAGACTACAATTCAATTACATGCTGACCAGAGACAGTGCAGCTCTTTGGAGCAGCTCTGAAACTCATGAGAGATTATTTCATGGCTCGGATGGGAATCTGTTTTCTGAAAATACCAGGTAATTCAAATCCTGTTTCCTAGGCCCAGCCTGGTCTGCCACTTGGTAGAAATCTCCTGTCCTAACTGGGTACGAGCTTGTCCTGAAGCACTGTTATCAGACAGCTAGTGTTGGTGCCAAATGGAAATCAATCAAAGCTTATCTTTTTTTTTCTTTTTTTCTGCAAACTGCAGGAAACCCTTTTCCCAAGAGCTACCATGAAGTCCACAGCAGCAGAAACAAATAACTGAAAAATAAGCTTCATCAACAGCAAAAAGAGAATGTTTGAGTTATCCAGTATAGCTGAAAAACTAGGATGTGCCTGTGTTGGGGGCTATGCCAATCTTTGCTTTTGTGGGACTTGTTTGTAAATGCAGCATTGACATTGGGTTGATAGAGCTCCACACCCTTTTCCTAGTGGGAGATGCACAGCAGGAGGTTCATGGAAAAAAAATTCCAGATTGCTCAGGCTGCAACTGCATTTTGTCACGCTACTGGGCATTTGGAAAACCGCTCATCTCAGTACAACTGCAGGTATGTGTGCTAAGGTTTAGTCGGTCAAAAGCCATTTGCTCGATGATGTACCTCAAACCAGAACATTACTGACTTCATCCCCTTTCTGACCTCAGCATTACTGCCTGGTTTTTGTACAGAGAAACTCAAGACAGTAAGTACAAGAAGGAAAAGAAATAACCATAAGTGGTAAGAAGGAAAGGGAAATAAATGCCCTGAATGAAGCAGGTTGGAAAGTTTAGTCAGAGCCAAGCTCCTGGTCAGACTCAGCCCACAAAGTACCTTTTCCACAAAGTTCAGTTCAATAACATTCTGCTTTTCACTTTGAGCCGCTGCTTCAACAGTGACAAAGAAAATGTTGATCCCTGATTCCCTGGCCAGCCTGGAGGCCTCTTCCACTCGGTCGGTTGGCCACCCATCCACCATCACTACAACCACATTGGGTGCTCCACCTCGGTTTCCATTAGCATCCAGAAAGAAGTTTTTGTTAACAAATGAAAGTGCCTTCCCTGTAATAGAAGAGAAGTTGAGAAGGAGTTATGGATCTGGAAGCACTCTGTGTAATAATATCCCATGAAATAGTAGACAGAGAGCCTATTCAGGTGTTGGAGGCTGCAGGGAGCTGGGGAAAGCAGTTTCTGTGGCTGTGTGAGCAGCAGGGGAGGGCCAACTGCTACTGGTGCCAGTGCTTCCTGAGCCCTCCTGCACTGAACCCCCTCCCAGAGAGGCTGGGGGTGATGAACTGGGTTATCAACGAGCCCCAAAGCATTGATGGGAACTGCCCACAAGGAGACAGGTATGTTCTGTCAACTTGTGATGGATTTGCAGTGCCTGGGATCAACACATGCAGGTCACGGTGGGAGCAGTGCTCTCTCACCAGCCCAGCCCTAGCACTGTTTGGTCACAGCCTCTATATCCTGTATACATAAACATCTGTAAGTGAGGAGGTGTGGGCTTGCTATAGCCTGGACTCTGAAGCCCTCCCTGAGCTGAGGATGTGCAAGCAGCCCCATCACCTACCAACATTAGAAAGTCCCCCTTTCTGTTGAATTTTCTCAATGGCATTCCTTAGATCCTTGGAGTTGGCATAAGTCTTTAAGTTAAATTCTGTGGAAGGGTCATCACTGAAAGGAGAAATTAGAGCAAATGTCAGTGTTTTGCTTTGCATACAGCACAAAAGCCATAGGGCTGGTCTGTGCTACCTGGCTCCTGAGTGCAAGCTGAAGCGAACCTTTTAGCATGTATCAGCTTAGAGCTACAGCTGCCAGAGTGTGCAGTCATGCTCTGTGGCAATGGGAATGTCTGGAAAACTCTTACCCGTACTGTACAATGCCCATCAGTGGACCAGCGTTGCCGACGCCAAGGGCTTGAGCCACGTTACCAAGGAACCGCTTCTGGAGCTGAAAGCGGCGTTTGCCAATGCTCCAGCTCCCATCCATTAAGAAAGACAAATCAACCTTGCAATCTGAAGAGAGGTAAAGAAACATGGAAGATAATTTTAGACCTTTCTGATTGCTGTGCTTCTTGCAAGCAATAACAGCCTAAAAAGTCTGCATCCAGTGACTTGTCCTGCTGTGTAAACTTGACAAAAAAGCCTTTGACAAGGGCAAGTGACAGGTGGCAGCTCAAGTCTGTCCTACTCCTTAGTAAGCACAGTCCTAGGAATGATTTTCTCCCATACAGCATCTGAGCTTGGCTGTGTGACAAAAGGGCAAGAATCTTCACAGGGGTCAGTTTGGGAGCACTGCATTTTGGGGGCCAGGGAGGTCAACCCCACAGGAACAAGCTGACTTGAATATCCTGTGCTTTCAGAGCCATGTCTTGGGCTCAGCACGTTTTATTTGTAGCCCAGAGATGGTGGGAGTTTGTAAAACCAGCCATGGTGCTTGGATTTTATGGTCTGGCCACCTGCAGGGCACAAACTAAGGGGGGTTTCCTTAATGACACTCTTGTGAACTTAGTTGATGTAATAGACATAACAGGAACAATTAGTGTGTTAACGTGGCTCAGAAGGGAGGGGCATTCCTGAAATGTGTGATGCCTGGGTTGTGCCTTGGGGGAAGGACACTGTGAGGTCTCTTAAAGGCAATTGCAATTCAGGATTGCAACTGACAGCAATCCTGGCAACTCTGCACTTCTAAATTATATTCATTCATCAGTCTCCTTTTGGGCTGGAGCTAACATCAAGGATGATGATTTTGCTCGGGACGTTCAGACAGAGTGGGGGCTATTCTTTTGCATGCTGTTGTAGCCTTGTGTTTGCAACGTGGCAGCAGTGTGCTGTTGTGTGTTTCCTCTCTGGGCTGAAAGCAATGTTCTATAAAAGGTATGCTAGTACCCAAACAAACTCTTCTCTTTAATTACATGGATGGACCTCATCTTTGGGCTGCAAATGCTGTCTTCATCACTGCCAGCCTGCCTTCACATTTCTGCAAGTTAGTGGTGAAACACTCTTCTTTGGTCTGTGACTGGGAGTGGGATCAAAATTTGGCTTAACTAGAGCCCTAATAAACATTTTCCCCCAGCTAGCATCTGGGTCATCCCCATCTCTTGATTTCCCTCTGATGGTGCCTCCTACCAATCAGACTGTTCAAACTACTGCGTTTTAATCATTAGGTAGCCTGAAGGCTACAAAGCATCAATTGTTCTTAGTGGCTTATGCAACTGCCTCCCATCTCATTACCTTCAATATTTCTCCCATAGCTGTCTCTTTTTTCTAATTCTAATAATGCTGAATTACAGGAGCGTGACTGAGAACCATGTCATCTCACAGCAGATCATGAGGCAAGGTCGGGAACCCACAACAAATACTTCAATTAACAGCCAAGTTTTTCTGAATTTCTTGTCCTTCAAAGGGAACTAGTTCATGAGATCTATGTGCGGAAAGTGGGCAGTTTGTTATCCAGCAGAGTCTGGGAGGCAAAGATTTACATACTCTTATAGACAGACTTGGTTTCTGGGGATGGTTCAGATTCGGTACTGGGACATGAGAGGGACACTGCAAGAGCACAGACTAAAGGTGATTTGTAGGGAGGTGAGCACTTTATGATTTGCAGGGAGGCAAGATCTGAATTAGGGCTTTTATGGTCCTAGAGTTATCAGTGGGACGAAATTTTTGTTTCTGGTGTGACTTATTTCAGTTTAACTGCTGGAAACACAGCTGTCCTTGCTGGCATCTCTACTGCACCAAGCTCTGCTTTTCTGCAGTGCAATGGTATCTCTGAGGCAGAGCCTTCCACTTTTATTCTTCTTTCCCATATTTATCAGTTTCAGGTGTTTTTGACATCTTTGATAAAGAAAAGAATTCTTTAAATATTAAGAGGAATGCCTGGGAATACACAGACATTTGGTTCAGTAGTATAATCAGGAGTCCAGACAGTGTTCAGCTGCCCAAGGATGGGCAAGAAAGGACCCAGGCACTGTTGGAAGGATGAACCCTCTCTTGAGGGTGGCTTCTACTGAAGAGGTGGCAGAGGATCCCATCTCTCCACTAGGATCTTGCTTTTTCTTTCTTCTGCTACTTTGGGCCTCAACTAAACATGGTTTAATGGGTGAATCTGCCTTTATCGAAGGCTGTAGAAGATTTCAGAGTAGGGGAACCTGCATTTTCCTCTCTGAACTGGAATGGTCCTTGATACTCCGTCTGCATCCTCTCTCTCCTGGCTGTGGCAGGCATTGGGTCCCTTTCTCAGGTGGTTTCCTTCCCTCCCACCCACTGCTTTGGGAAGGGTGCCTGCACACAGCATAGCCACGCGAGCCTGCTCTGCTCAGCAGGGCTTGCTCACCTTACTCTGGCTGCAGCACACTCCAACACCAAAGTACCTGAGTGAAGAAGCTCTGCACGCTGGGAGCATGGAGCTGATACTGCCTGGGAAGAGGCTCCAGTAGGGAGCAGCCACTATCTCACTGCCCAGGTAAGCAAAATTTTGGCTGTTGTTTCCTTCTGTGCAGAAGATAAACCCAAATTCAAATACAAAATTCTATGTATAAGAGGGCTCAGCAGAGTGCTCACTTTTTCTCTGCAAGGGAAAAATATGCTCCTGGATTTTCTTAGGCTTTCTTGAAAACTTACCTTTTGCCATTCATTTGAATGCATTCTCGCAATATTTAATTAATAGTGTCACTTTATTATAAAGTTAATTCTTAAGTACATACTCTGATTCCCCTGGGAGATGGATTCCAGTGGCATTGGATTCAATTCTTCCTTTGAACTGAAGCCTAAACAGAGAAAGGCAAGGATCTATCAGTGTGTGCTTGGTAGCTGCTCTTTCTCTTTAAGGATTGATGTGGGAGGAAAACAAAGGTGGGGAGGATATCCTTGGAACTTACCTTTCTTTATTCATCTACATCACTACTGGGGTAAAATGAGAGCAGAGACATTTCTAGGAACACCACCAAAATCTCTCCTAGCACCAGTTTGGAGGTGCTCCCCTTTGGGAGTCAGTCTCCTAACTGCAAGGGCTTGGGAGCATCATGAACAAGTAATGGGCTCCTCAGGAGAAGAGGCTGGTAGCCACAGTGTGGGACGGTGACTCCCAGCAGTTGTTCCCTGAGAGCCAGCACTGCCACCCCACTGGCTCACTGTGCCTTGCAATGAGCTACCCAATATCTGAAGTGGATGAGCAACAAGTTTATCATGTTGTTTTCTGTCTGCAGAGGACAGAAAATGCACAGGCAGTGACTCACTCCAGCTCATTACAGCTGGGGAAGCCATAGCTCCTTAGGTGCCCCCAGAAGTCTGAGTTATTTTGCAATATGCAAAAGAGACAGGCTAACAGAGAGCTATGGTTAACTCAAGGGAAAGTCTTGTGGGTCACTAGTGGATTCTAGTGAAGTATTTGGGTGGTAGCAGCCTTGAAAAGATGAGTTGATGTCCTTGTGAAAGGTAATGACTCACAGAACCCCATCAGGCTGGCGCCAGAAGGTCTGAAAGTACTGAACTTCACTCACTACAATGTCTAATGAGACTCTCCTACAGTCCAGCATCTCCCTTCCAAGTAAGGGCAAAGAGCTGCTCCTTTTCAGTAGAGCATGACAAGATTAAGGGGATTTAGCTGGGATACTCCTCAGAAGAGAGAGCAATGATCAGAAGCTACAAACTGAACACTCACCAAGGAAGGTGTTGGTCTAAAGGACAGCAGAACACCTTATTAGTTTTGTAAACTGCATGTTAGATTTTTTTTTTTAGAAGTAGGAGGAAGACTTCCTTAAATCTTCAGCACCAAGTAAGTTGAGGAACGATTACTGACTTCAGAGACACAGTGAAAAGGTAATTTTAGAAAGTGTGACCTTTATAAAGAAAAGTAGGAGAAATTACTAGGTACCACAGAGTTTGTCTCTCCACAGCAGCCCGCCATGAACAAGCCAAGCATGAGAGCATCAGTGTATGTGAAGGGACATCAGGGAAGGTCACCACCTAAATGTGATGGGAGGTGGAACAGCCTAAGCTGAAAGTATTTAGGTCCAAGCCATAATAAGGCAGAGTACTGTGAAGTAAACTGAGGGAAGTGCTAGCTCCATCCTCCTCTGTTACCACTCCTATTTATATTCCAGTTAATTCTAAAAAATGACCTCTCATAATTGTCAAATACAACACTTCTGAGTCCTTCTAGCTGCATTCTGAAAGCTGCATATAATTTTGTGTCAGGGACTGTGTTTGCAATAAGTGTGAGTATGCAAGACGTGGTGTAAAACTGACCTAATTGGTACCTGATCCCTGCTGGGAGGCTCCACACAGCGTCTGTACCAGACAGGGTTACTTTGGCTTCTTGGTTTGAAATTCAGCTGCCAGTGAAGAAAGTTTCTGCTGCAGTGCCTAAACAGAGCTGCTAACAGCAGCACCAAAGCAGTGATTTCCCTCTGCTTTGCTTGTCCCCAGGCATCTGCTCTTGCATGTTTCTAGAGTCAGGACATGGAACTAGCTGGAGCTCTGTGCTTGGCCTTGTATGGGAGCCCTGTGAGTGAAGTAGGCAAGGGGCACAGAGTTACCCTACTTCCTTTACAGCAAGAGTTGATGATTGCTTTGTGTGTTTTGTTTGAGAATGTTCCTGCTACCTCTGGTCAGTTAGGAGAGCCCCAGGGCTGGTGTTGCTTTTTGTCACTGCTCCTGCCTAAACTTTGGACAGGATACTTTCTGGACTGGGAATAGGAGCTTTCCACCCATTCTGACAGTGACTCTTGTGACAGAAATGCCTCTCTCCCACAGCGAGTGGAGCTGCCCCTCTTGTGCCAGAGCAGGCTGGGTGCATTCAAAAGCAGGCTGGCAAGCCAGGCTCCGACTGGCTTCATCTCTTATGGCTGGAGATGTGAACCAGCTCACTGCTTGCTTGTGCCTCTCGTCTTGCACACTGGGGATGAGCTCCCAGACAAGGAACAGGGAAGAGTCCACCTTGTGTTGTGTATTTGCCCAAGGGAGCCCATTTGGTTGGGGGAAACACCAGTAGGGAGAGGCAGAGTGGTGGTGCTGGGGCAGCGCTGCCTGAGGCTGGCCATTTGTTCCTGACTGAGGGAAAAATTATGTGGAACAGGGCTGACACCAGAGAGTTCGTCCAGTGATATCTACTGCAGGAAACATTTCAGACCTCTCTCAGGCCTGCAGGTCTTGGTGACAGGGAATAAATCAGCCTTTGAAGGAAGGCAAATCTTGTGCAAGTGTATTGTTAGTTTATCTAGTGTGGAAGTTAAGGGCAACATGACTTGGCCATGCACAGTCTCTCTTTCTCAACCACAAAGATGATAATGATTTGGTTTGGTTTTTTGTTGTTTTTTTTTTTTTTTTAACCTGAAATAGTCATCAGCCTGACTGTGTATATTCCAGTACAGGCTTTAAATACACAGGCACATAATAGTTCCTCAGCAACAAACCAAAGACATGCTTCATGCTGCAGCCTGCATACCTCACATGTGCCACCTTTGGTATCCCATATGTACAGTTCTCACCTCCAGCACCTCGCCTTATTTGCAGAACAGAAAGTAGGTGGATTTAACACTGCAGTGAAATTAGAAATTAGCATGTATCATCCATTTTAGCAACTAACAGCATAATTGTATATGAAAGATAATTAATAGCTAGCTATTTGTCTAATGCATTTATCTGCATTCTGTAAAATCCATATTCTTTTTCCAGGCATACAGCTGACATCAGCTTTGTCAGCATGGAAAACTCAAGTGTACGCAGTGCAGCATTTTTCATTTTTATTTGCCAATGCAGTTATCAGTTCTTGAAGGTTGTGGGTCAACTGGCTGATTTGTGCTTAGTGGAACAATAAGGTCACCCACCAAATACTCTTCCCCAACTAATTGGGGAAGTGGTCAGTCTCTATGGGCCTCTCTGTTCTACCAGTCCAATTTAATGTCGGTATTGCCATGGGAATTTCAATTTGCTGCATGTCTAGGCCATGCTAATTAAAGTTCTCTTCACTGATTGTCACAGCTGTCCATACTGATTAGACTTCCCATTCATTTAAGTAAGACAGCAGTGATTACATCCATGCCAGAAACCACTCCTTTGAAGTGACAATCTGAATTCATCAGACTTTATCACACTAGTCTATGCTGGCACTTCAGTTGCTGAGAAATTATTAATAAGACATCCCTTCCCCCATGCCCAACCTTTTATTGCATTTAATGCAATCTGTCATTTTCTGCCTCAAAATATCCCTCTGCACCCTGGCCCTCGTGCTGTAGCTTTTCCTGAATAAATACACTAATGGCTTTGAATTAAGAAGAGTATTCAAGGGAATGCCCTTTACAAGGGCCACCATCACAGCCCTCTCCAGCATCAAAAATAGTGGTGGGAAAGACCTCTTACAATGGATGGTCAGGCCCCTTGTAAGAGGCAGAGTACCACATCATGAATTGGTCTGTATCTTTTAATTGTATCTGTAGATTTTAATGTTCCCAAGGAAAGGGAGCTGTTAAATCTGCAGCTGGGAACGGCCCCTGATTAAAGGTGGCACAAGTCTTGGTCTTGTTGCTGCTACAGCCTGTTACAAATGTAGGGAGTTTTTTCCTTCACCAGTACTCACAAAACTGTTCTTATCTCCATATTTTCAGTTTTAAGGCTAAAATGTCAGAAAATCTCAGTGATGTTCATTATTCTTTACGTTTGACATAAACCCTCCTTTTCTTATCTGAATGTCTTCCCTAAGTACATTGACATCAGGATTATCTGTCATGTTCTTCACTGATTGAGGCTCTAAACTGTGATCTCATCTGTGGCATTCCCAAAATACCTTCTCACTTACAAATGGATTTCAGTAGCTAGAACCCCTTTCCTGTAGTGTAGCTGCCAACTCTTTCCAGAGCTCGTCTCTTCTGCTCCTGCTTTAAGAGTGATGAAAACACAGAATAATCGGATAAGATGCAAACAGAAGACCTTATTTATCATTTTAAATGCTGTAATTATTTCTTAAAATGAGATTGTTATCACTAGTGTCATGGGCCTAATAAGGAATAAAAAGATTTAGCTTTTCCCATGTGTGATGGAAACCACTTATTCCCAGACTAGTTGCTAGATGCTTTAAACACTTACCTGTGTCAAAAAGACTCAGTCCTGGTTTCCATGAGTCTATTTCCATTGCTTTCACACATGAAAGAACAAAACAAAACAAAACAAAACAGGTATTACTGATAATAGTGCAAATACTAGAGATCACAAAGTTCTGACTCAATTAGAAAGGTCAGTTCAGACAATACCTTATATTAACAACTTAAGACCTGAGGAAATCACTAAACCTGGGAACTTTTATGTGCACATTTCAGGCTGTAATTAGGATCCTTGTATCACTACCCTCAGATCACTAACCTTTTTTAAGGTTTTAAATACGCCTTTCTGGATCTGTTTTGGTCTTTTTTCTCTAAATTGCACTGATATTGAGGCACAGACATCAATTTTTGTGTGTGTGTGTGTTTAGGTTATTTTTCATTGAAAATCTGCAAGTATCTCTCACCTACAGATTTATCTATCCCCTCAGCCCACCCAAACACAAATAAGTTGTCTAAAAATGGCTTGCCACTTATTAGACATGGATAACTTCATCAAAATTGCTGCCCTTATCAATAAACCCCAAAATGTCTTTGTTTTTGGAACCTGCTGAAAGATGTTTCCAAAAAGTGATGGGCTGCAGGCAGATTAATGCCCTTGCATCTGACTAGGACAGAAACAGTTCCTGGAAACCACTGGAAGAAAAGATTTAAAACTGGGGAAAGTGAAGGGCTGAGTCAATCATGATGCACACAGAAGGTTTTTTTGTGATTTTACTGAAGAGGAGAAATCGGGTAAAAGAAGGACAGGCCTGAGTAATGGGAAAAGAAATGAGGAAAACAAGGATGAATATTTCTATATTCTGGCAGTGTTGTCTTCTGGTTTTATACATCCTTCAGCAGAGTCATGAGCAAACAGCAGCGACAGGAGCAAGGGGTGATGGTTACAGAGCATGGGGACCCTGCCCACAGAGAAGAGCTGATGTTCATTTGTTATCAGAGTGGCCAACATGTCTCCTAAATGCTGTCACTGAGAAGAACAATTTTCAGTGAAACCAGTTTGTGAGTAGAAAAATCTCCAGAGGTGTACTTCCCCCTCCCAGACTGTAGGAGAACCTAGTGACTGTGAAAAAAGAAGATTCATATGAAGCTGCTTTTCATCCCAACCAGCTGAAAGAAACAAAAACAAAGCAGACAAAGAGCAAATTATGAAGAAGACCCTGAACTTCTTGAGTCTTCTGTACAAGTATGCTGCTCTGTGAATTACAGTGGCAAGCTTATTTAAAGAAGTAGGAACTGTATGGCATGTGGAACCAGCTGAGGAGCTGCATAAAGATTTTTCCTCTTTCCTCTTCTTCATATGTAAGGATGTGAGCTGAAGGATCGGAGCAATGAAATGTACCCATCTCACAGCTTTGTTTCTGCTGCCACCTCATTGTCAGAGAGCATCCCCAGAAACCAGGCTGCTTTAACATTTCTGGCTGTTTACAAAAGACTGGCAGATGCCTTTCAGAAAGACAAGCAGATGCTGAAAAAGACTGAATTTTATCAGTAGGAGCAATGCTGAGGTGTTTTTAGATTAACAATTAACAGCTTCTTTAGCTCAGATGCCCACAGGTACTCTAGTCTGTCCAAATACCTGTGGGTAGGGGCAGTCTCTTGCTTCAATCAGTCTTCTGTTCACCCATTTAGAAATTCCTGTGGCAGTTTACTATCGTAATGAAGAAGATAAGTACCAAGAACACAAGGTAAGTACCTAGAATTTGGGATAGCTGTCTGCAAATATGCAAAATATATAACTTTTTGAGTGACCTCTTTATCCAGGCAAAAGCTCTATTTCTTGCATATTGTCCTAGACATACAATGAAGAAATCTATCCATGAAATACATATCTGAAAGTGAAATTAGTATTTTTATAACTAGGGCTTTTTTTTCCTTCACTTGAAGATGCCGGGGGAAAAAAAAACCCAAAAAAACCCCAAAAAAACCCACCTCATTTATAAAATACTCCAAGACTCGTCCCTTTAAAACAAAGAGAAAGACACCATTCCCAAAACCCTTCATTATAATTTCATTGAAAAGCATTATTGAAAACTCAAGACTAAGTGAATATGGGATTTCAAGAGAGTTAATGTGCATTGCCCAAGTAACTGGTGTGTTGGGGAAGGGTTTTCCCACCACACCTTTCTCGTAACCTGAGCTGATGAGAGGAAGTTTCTCGATATCATGGCCAAACCCTCAGAACAGATTGCTGCTGTTTGCACACACTTGGTGGAATAAAGAACAGCAACAACCCGCCTTTCCAAGAAAGTAAGGACTTGTTCAAGAATTTTCCTTTGATTGTTAGAAAGATTTGCTGCTTGAAAGCAAGACATCTGAGCTGCCACATTCTGGTCTGAAAAAAGAGTCAGGACTTACTGGGAGTACAGCAACTATGTGCTTGTATTTATTTTCCTTCTTGTTCTGGGATGAAGAAAACAGAATAATTTATGAGGGGAAATTTGTGCTTTGTAATCACTTTAGGGTGACCTTAAGGTGCATTAAGCAATTAGGTGGGCTCAAACACTGACTTTTGATTTAAATAAGACTCATCAGTATTCTCCTTTTTTTTTTTAATTTTGTATTTGGCTAGCCTGGGAATTAGACAGCACATTCTGTAGTATGACCAAAAAAGTATGAGAAAGACAAACACAGTTAGAAAACAGAAGAAAGAGAAGATTGGAAGGAAGAGAAGTAGAAAAGTGAGGGAATGGAGTACATCTTAGGACAAGTGCATTTAAAATATGCTGCAACTAGGTCAACCACAAATTGTCATTTTGACCAGCAGATTGGTGGGTGAGATTGGCTGGAATTATCTGGAAAGATAATAACATATCCTGCAAAATAACATCCTCTAACCTCAACGTGAATGACCACTTGGCTCTTCCCTGCCACAATACTCCTCCTGTGATTCCCAGTTCTCACCAAAGCCCTCAAGACCCAGTCTGGGTCTGGAGTCTTTCTCTCCCCAGAGGGTCTGGCTGCCCATGCCAGGGGTCAGCACTGGCCTTGGCCAGGGCTTTGTGTGAGAAAGGGCTGAGGGAAGCACCCGTGGGACAACATAAAGGCGCACACCCTGCCCTTTGCTCCTTGTACCTGTGCCTGGGCTAGTGCCTTGCTGACTCTACCAGACCTTGCCTCACTTACCATGCCCTGCCTCAGCTTGTCAGACCTGCCCCATTGCTGGGGACTTGCCTGGCAGCCTGGGCTGTTGGGTCATCCTGGGAACCACCACTGGACCTGGACCTGCTCTGCTGCTCTAGCTGAGCCTCCGTGCAGCCCTGCATGCCTTGCTGCAACCTGGCTCCCATACCATACCACACCACCACCCAGACAAAATCTGTCTCTGAGAAACTCTGCTGTCCATCAGGGAAGAGTGATTGTTTGGTATGTGTGTCAAGAGCTCTGGAGCCCCTGGGAAGTTGTTGTAGGCCTTGCAAAATGCCTGCTAACTGGGCTGCTTGCTGGGGAAGGGCCAATCACACTTCCAGGAAGGAAGAACAATACAGATAATGTTTCTACCCTCAGTATTGAAAGCAATCTCTACTTTCACTGTCAGCCTAGAGGTTTCTGGGAACCACAGGAGCAGAAGATCTAGCTCCATTGAAGATCTGATAGACTGCACAGAGCTGGTTGTTTGTTTCCTGTTTTGACTAACAAAGAAGAAAAATTGAAAACACTTTGTAGATATTGATTCCTACAGCCTGAAACAACAGTTCACCAGTGACCGAGCTTTCCTTCGCCTTTCCTATGCCTTTCCTTTGCCTTTCCATTTCAGGAAGCTGCTAGTTGGTGTTCCGTGCACGAGTCTTGCCCTGGTCCTCCTCCAGGATGCAGGAAAACAATGTGCAGTGCAAGGGCTAATTTATAGTTGCTAAAACTCTTAAAGAGAGTGGAAAATCTGCTGCTAGCAGTCTTACTCACCCAGGTGGACTGGAGAGGTGGCAGCCCTCTGGAAGGTGGCAACAGGCTCTTGGTGCTGAGAACCTGCATGATGGGACAAAGAGGCAAGAGGTTAGATAGATGCCAGTGGGCGAGGAGAGAGAAGCATTGCCACAAGGCCTGCAGTGACCCCAAATAGTCTTTTTGCACATTTTCAAATCACACAGAAAAGAAAGATGGAAACTATGAATTCATTTAAAAAAAAAAAAAGAAAAAAAGAGAAAAAAAAGGGAAAAAAGGAAAAAGGGATTGTAAGAGGCTGGGGGAAGAGTTTAAATGTTAGTAGGTGCTGCACAGTGCAGCTATTAGCTGGTCCACTGGAACAACTGGTGGTGGGTCTTGGGATGCTGACCATGCTTAGGGCCTGTGAAATGGGTCAGGCCTTAGTCCTGCAAGCTTACACAGACACAATGTTTGCCTCTCATTTTGCAATAGAAAATGTTATAAAAGGCTTCTACAAGTCATTTTTGACTATAGTTTAAAGAACAATTCCATGTTTAATCAATCTTGTTTCCTTTTGTCCTTTGAAGTTACACTATTGACAGACAAAATGACCACTGTGATATCTTCTCTCTTCTGCTATGAACATGGTTAGGATGGAAAAACAGTGTGTTACTGCATGGCTTGGTGGATGTAAGTGGTAAAAATACCTGCGAGAAGGAAATAGAGAAGGATTGTTATGCCTTTACCTGTATTGTGTCGTAAAATATTCCTGTTACTTGCCGAGGTGGAAGTGCCCCTGAATGCTTAGAAAATATTATATTGGTTAGCACATGGAACTTAAACACAAGATTTTTCTAGTATTTGAGCAGTAAAAAATATACTGATTGTTGATAAATTAAAACATACCTGTATTCTGTCCTCTTCCTTGTGGAGCCTGAACCTGTCCTAAGTAGACATCAAAGTGGAAAAGTGTGGTTTATTTACTGAACCATGTTTGGTTCAGTAGTACTCCTGCCTTGCTTTTTCACTGAATCTCACTTTATATCTGTCAGAGTTAATGGCTCATACATAGAGTTGTCATTAATAGACTTTCTTAGATGTTAACTATGTATTTTGAGCCTGCTTGAAAAGGATTGTCTTGCTCTGTCTGTCAAACAGATTAGCCTTATTAGCCTTCCCTTCAGTTATGAATATTACTTTTAAAGTTCTCTGGTCTGTATTTAAAAGATCTGCAGTTGCTTCTGTGGTTTGCTCTCCTTTGTAATTTTCTTTCTCTCACTCACACAGATGACCTGTGTTTATCTCTGTTTCAGTACCATCCAATTGTCCTGGTTGTGTGAGGAAGGCTTTAACCCCAACCAAAAAAACAACCCCGCAGACCAATACTATACTTTCTGCAGAGATTAAGTGGATATGAGCAAGCAGGTAAACTGTAAGTAATAAGACAGTGGAAAAAAAATATGGGAGAATTTGTGTGTCTGACATGTCTTCTACACAAAAGGCTTTTTTAAAGGTGATTTGGTTATTAAATCCCCATTGTTCAAAAATACTAAAGGCTCAAAGCATTTGCAGAAGAAAACCATGTCTTTAATCATGCCTTTCATTTCATTAATTATTCTAAAGAAACCTGTTAGCAAACGTATCCTTTAACAAGCCTTTATTCATTAGTTTTCCCAGAAAGATTAATTTGAAAGCCTGGTGAAATCAGTGGGAATGTTCTAGCTGACTCTGTGAACACTGGACAGGGGCCCAGGAGGTTGTTTTATTAACAAGATGTCATCGGTGAGACCATTTTGAATGGCTGTCTGAGAAAACAGGAATTTCTGCTCCTTGGGAACTTGATGTTGCAAATTTAGGTGACAGTAAGTAGCTTGTGTTTGACCCAAACTTGAACCTTCCAGGTCACTAGCAGGCCTTTGATGGGATTTCTAGGAGCTGTCCTGAGAGACCTTGTAAACTCCAGATGCTGAAGAGATCCTGTTTATGGAAGTAAAAGGCTCATCTGCCAAAGCTGGCAAGGCTTTTAAACTCTAAGCTTGTAAGGCTCCAGATGGACCACAGCTATACCAGCTGGAGCATTCAGATTTCAGAGGGAAAAATCTGTTTGGGCAGCAGTCAGGGTTGTATGGGATGGTGCAGGGCAGGCTTTACAGACAGGAGATGAATAAGTGCCAAAGTGGTGGTAGAAAATTGACTCTGAGACTCAGAGCTGTCCTTGTTTCATGTTTGCTATGACTGGGCCATAATGTGTATCTAACACTCTTTACAAGGTCGGTAGAATAAGAGTACAAGGGCGTAAAAGAGAGATTACCTCAGTATCCAAGTATTTTATGCCACTTTAAAATTTTAATTTAATGTTAACAATCTGGATTTCTCTCTATGCATCTTTTGACTGGGCTGTGGGGCTTCTTCCTCTTGCTCCATCTCCCAAAGTCGCATTCCCCCCATCCCTGCAGTAGGCTGCTTTCTACCATGCTTTTGTTGGCCAGGGCAAACATGGTAGAGGAAAAATTGCACTTCCAGGTTGCAAGGCTTGTTCTTCCTTCAGATCTGAGATGCTAGTGAGGCTGTGGCATGGAAACATGTGTTCATTAGAACAGAGCTTTGTGCAAGCTGGAGGCCAAGCCAGGACTAAGAAGACTGTAAGAACCTGGGTGTGGACAGTCACTGAGCAAATTTCAAGAACTGGGTCGAAAATCAAAGTAGTGGAGCAGAGAAACCTTGGTTGGGAGCAAGTGCTGCGGTGAGCAGAGAGGCAGGAAATGATGGAAACAGCAGTTTACATGCAGTTTAGAGTGAGCTGCATTAATAACAAGAACTGATTTGAGAAGAAAATCAGCTACTCTGTGCACAAAATATGCCTGACCATCTGCAACTTGATCAGCACCCTTGATAGGTTTAAGTAGCCAGGGATAACTTGGGGAGAAAGGCAGCATCCAAAAACAAACACCAGTTGTTCTCCTTGCTGCCAGGATGGAATGTTTGTCCAGTGCTTCTTGAAGGCATGAGCCCTACTGCTCTTCCTGCTGGAGAAGAGTTTTCAGTGCCCTCTCTAGCACTTAAACTACCATTGTCTCACGTCTTTCCAATACTTTTCTGTTTACTGCCCTATTAAGTCACAGCTGGGGATGAAATCTGTGTAGTGTACCATGGTAAGCAGTGCCCAGCTTAGAGTCCCTGTCTGAAAATAGATGCAATCTTTGAACCCATCTGGACATGGAGGACAGGAAAGCACCTCACCTGAGGATACCCAGGGTATTGCTGCCTGATGCTTGGTTGCCAGCTCAGTGCTTCAATGTGGCACCAAGGATCATGACATGATTTATGATTACAGTAAAAAAAGCACTGGATTTTTTCCCAGTCCTCATGTAGGCTGCTGTGCAAGAAGGGATTGCTCGAAGAGCTGGGATGGGAGAGAACAAGTGAGTTTGTGGCCCTTGGGAGTGTGCTGGGTTAACTGCTGTTGGACAGAGGCAGAAGCCCTAGAAGGGCAGAGGGGGACTAGCTGTCATATGGCACACTAGTCACATTTGTGTTTTTTCATTTAGCAGTTTTGGCACATCAGGGGTCTGGCAATGGAGCAGAGTCATTATTTTTTTATGTTACTCTATTTTTGACAAAAAGAAGATAAAGGGGAAAGAACAGCAAGAATGAGGGCGACAGTTTTGCCCCTGCTCTCATGCTCTAATCTGCAAGTCCTGCTTTTCTTTTGCTCCTATGAACTATTGCCAGTACCAGTGGCTGGAAATTGAAACGGTGTGTTCATTTTGACTGTGCTCTGTTTCATAGCTATTTACTTTTGAGGTGTCTTTGCAGGCAAACTACCAACGCACAGTGAGAGGTAGATGAGTGAGTCTCTGTGAGCCAGGATGGACAGGAGAACACTTGATTCTGTTCAGTCAAGGCAAACTCTGATTAAGACCAACAACCAGAAACTCTGGCCTGAATAATTGAAGTGGGTTATAAAGGCTGCTCAGACAGATAAAACTGATAATCTGCTTTATGTATGGTCATAACATCGAAACTGTATTTGTACATTCTGTATTTTTTTATTTATCCAGCTGTTCCCTTTCAGAATCAAGAAGGAGTTAGGAGAATTCAGGAAGCCAGATAACATGCCGGACATAATCCTAGAAATGAAGTCTGATTTCAATCAGAAGTGGGTCTCTACCATTCCAGCTCACAATAACCTGTTCTTAGCTCTGATCACTTTAATATTTTGGGAATTAATTTATGTTTAGAACTCCAGTAAAGAAAATTGTGAAGAAAGATGGATCTAAATTACAATTAATACCACTGAAAGCATTGGAAAATTTGAGAGGTTTTTGTTTTGGGGTCCTTGGTTGGTTGTTTTGTTTTGTTTTCAATTTTTTGACTAAATTACTTGTCTTATTAAAGACAAATACAACCTTTCCACTGATTTCAGTGTTGCCAAAAGTTTACTCTCAACACACATCTCCTCCTGACTGGGGAACCTCAAACAGGGTTTCCTAACTGCTAGTAAAGACAGTAAAGGCCTCTTCTGTGCTCAGCCTGTGGGCATAGGAAATAGTAAAGAAACAACAAGCAGAACCAAGTTAACAGGCACATTAGGTAGTGAATTATGCAGATTTCCACAGAATTTAAACCCCTTTGAATTGTGTGGTCACCTCTGTAAATCTTGCCATGTACGTACCCACCTGCACATTTGACTTGATAAGATTAACCCCTCCAGACCCTGCCTTTATTCTGCACTCACAACTGAATTTTGCTTAATTATGCTTCCCCTCAAGACCTGAATTACCCCAAAGATACTGGCCCTGCCATGTTCTTGGCTGTGAATTACTTAGCAGTGGGGATGACTGCAGTAATGTATGTGAGAGGAAAGCTGAGTTGAAAGCACTCAGAAATAGCTCTGGAGCATGAAAGCTAATGATAGCCCAGCTCCCTTTTCACTCAAAAGCAATCATATCCCCATGCTCAGAGCCTTTCAGTCAGTTGAAGATACTCTCCTTTTCTTGACTGCACAGCTGAGCAATTGCACAGTGCATGGGAAAACACGTCTATATACGTGCATTGCATCCTGTGGGCTGGACTGGGAGCAGGCTCCTGGACGGAGATGCAGAGCTCTGAGCAGCCGCCATTCTGCTATCAATAACAAGTGGCAAGCCAGGAATAACACCACATCTATGCCAGGCTCAGAAGCACAGCCCGAGGTTTTTGAGAGAAGAGTGCTTTAACATATGTTAGCATTTCAGAGCTTGCAGCCCTAAAGCTTAGACTACACAGCTCTCTGCACTGTGTATTTTACAACTAAATCAAGTCTCCCTTTGAAAGAGTATGACAGAAGGGAGTAATAGGGAAATATGATTCAAAGAGCAAAATCTTTGTCTCAAGTTTTGCAAGACTAGGCCTTTGTCTCAGCTGAAATGGGCAGATACTCACTAGAAAGGCCTCCTCAGAACTGTGGGTGATACACATCTTTGACATTCAGGGCAAGCATCTGTTTTTCAGTTTAAATCCAGACTTGGATTCAGTCATCGGGTTTGCTGAGGCTTGAAAGGTTATTGAATCATTGCTGCCCTAAAATACACTGAGCTGCATGCCTTGTGGCATACTTACTTCACCATACTTACTTGCTGCTGCAGCTACCACAGATGCATACGCTGGGTGGACACTGCTAGGACCTAAAAATAAGAGATTTTTGTTTTCAGTGATTGAAGCAAAATCCCGCAATGTTAATGAATAATAATAAATGAAGAAGGAAAGATTAAGGTGTGCAAAAAAAGGATGAAAATTCCTTCACAGTGTTTTACTCTTTAAAATTCAAGAGCTGTAGCAAAAACTATATTGTAACTTTAATCTATTGAAAGGTATCAAAAAAATAATTCTAAAATGAGTCTTCACCTATCTGTTGAACTCTCAGTTTAGACATGAAACTCAAAGAACTATTTTAATACTTCTATATCTGAAAATCATCATGACATTTAGGGATGGAGAGCTTATTTTCACATGAATTGGTCTGCTAGACTTACATTTTATTTCCACTCCTAATATTTCTACATTGAATTACTGAACTCACGATCCTCTAAATCATGGTACATACATCTGTGTGTATATATGTATATATATATGTGTGTGTGTGTGTGTGTGTGTGTGTGTGTATACGCACATATATGTGTATGTATATGTATGTATGTATGCATGTATAAGCTTGTTCCTGAAATTTTGGGAAAGCTGTCAGTCTTGAGGAAAACAATGCAAACATCCATGCTACTGACCCATATCTCTGACCCTGTGCAGTCCAGGTCTATTCTTGGCTGGAGCTGCTGTGGTTCTGGCTGCTGCAGGTGTTGTAGTTGGCTGTGGCAGCATGGTGGAAGGATCTGTCGTCATGGTCGTTGGTGTTGGGGTTGTGGTGGCCATTTGTGTGGCTGGGGTCGGTGCCGGAGTTGTCTGATACTCTTTGCGGACTGTGTCCCCTGTAGGAATATGGGCATGTCACTCTGGCCAGATATGTGTCATGTATGGAACCAGCAGCAGGAGCACTCAACTTTTAAGGCAACCTAGAAACTGCCATTCTCTTCAGGATGCCCATAAGCATCCTCATCTCTGGAGCCATTAGTGCCTTCATTGTGGATGAGCAGTGCAGGTGCCTATGTAACGCTCTGCTCTCAGAGGGTGCTCACTACAGCCTGTTGAAGCATTAATGTTCCCCCTGCGCCTTTCTGCCTTGGCCAGGAACACTTATCAAACTGGCAGATGTCTCAGACCTATGGAAAGGTTCAACCAGCCAGTTTTAGGTTCTGTTTTGGCATTATCTTTTCTCAGTGTAATTAAGCACTTAGAAGGTCCATATAAATAGAAATCAGACGGCATCTGGTAGTAAAGATGGCCAATCTGAGTTATAGACCAGAAATAAAATTGCAGCACTGAAATGTTTTTGACAGAAAGATGACTTTCAGGTAAAAGATGATTTGGGGGAGTGGGTCAGAGCCAGAGCAGGGAGTGTCAGAGCTTTGGCTGAGGGGAGTGGGGGAAGAGCACCACCTGGAAGGTGCCAATCTCATCTAAGTTTGACTCATCTCATAGTTGCTACTACTTTTAAAATGTACCATCTGTTGCAAGAACAGTGACAATTCTGGTTGCAAAATATACATCCTAAATATCCTTATAAAAAATTGTCAAAATGCTTACTTAGGTTCTTCCAAGTAATTTTCTCAAAAGGGTTCTTCATTGTTATCTTTTCCATCTAGCTACAAAAATCTGCCCTAAAATATATTCCACGTTAACCTTGGTCTCGCTCCTTTCCTCCCTGCCGATAGACCCGGGGATGGCCTGACACACTGTCTACATTGAAAGGGAATGGTGCACACTCTATCCAGTGCTGCACAACACAAGCTTGTATTTTATTGCTATTTCTGGATGTTCTCCTTTTGGAAGGCATAGTTGTGAAACTGTCTGGTGGATTAATTATCACCTAATGCTAGGCAGTGAAAAGCTCAGATCTCAGACAGTTTTAATGGAATAATGCTGAAAGAGGGCTCAGAAGAAAAACAAAACAACTCAGCTGAAAAAATCTGCATGAATAGCTCTTTTTTGGGCTGAACAGTGCACTGCTCCATGAAACTATGCTAAAAGAAAGGAAACAGAGGGCACAGTGAGTCTTCCCCTGTGATCCTGTGCTGCTGGAGTAGGGAACAGGCACACTGGCCAGCTTTATGCTCCAGTCTGTTAGGAGCAAGGAAGCTGGAAGCTGGCAGTATTAGCAGAAAACCTGAGGAAGCAGCATAGTAAGAGCACAGAAAAGTTGTTGCCTTGGTGCATGTTGGCTGTGTTTCCCATGGATCCTTTAACACAGGAGGAGGGCTCTCTAGGGGTAGCTGTTCCCAGTGCTCCTGTGGGCAGGGTACCCATCTCTTTCACAGTATCTTCAAAGGGTTTGTCAAGAACCGTAATGCAAGATTTTCAAGTTCACAAAACCTGAACTCATCCAAAGCACAAGCAGAAATTAAACTCTCTGGGTGCCCTCTTCTCTGAATTCCTTTCCAGAAGTCCTTGAAGCAACCACTGCAGTTTGGTTTAGCTTGGTGGGTGAGGGGCTGTGGAGAGGAGGCAGGATGGGGGACGTAAACGTGTCTGTGTAACCAGCATCAAGATGCTTCCAATAAGCACCTGCAGGCAGATTAGGTAGGTTGGATGCTGTAAAGAGCACCAAGATCCCCAACCCTTACCTTGATCTTGTGCTTTTTCTGATGTGTTAGCAGTGTCTGCAGTCTTCGTACCTTTTAGGTCTTGCTCTGTTTTTTTAGGTTCTGAAGCAAAATTGAGCATATTAGAAAAGGCAGCTCTGTAAGAAAATGATTTCAAGTCTCCCATTTAGACATTTTCAGTCCCCAAAGGAAGGTGTCCTGTCACATGCCATTAGGTAGGTCTGGCAGTCCAATCAGAGCTTTATCACCTACTGAGAAAAAGCAATGACTAGGGAGTAGTCACCCCCTTTCATGCCAAACTTAAGTATTTTTACAGCCCAAAACTCCTTTGAGCATCAATAGAATTTCTGAAGTATGAGGGTTGACACCAATAAGCTAATACTCATAAGATTTAATGCATCATATTTTTTTTTCCTCTGAGTAGAAGCATGTTCTGAGAACCAATGTGTGCATGTTGTTTGGAAAATGCTAATGTGCAATCTTTCAGTCACTAATTCATGTTCAGATGTATTTCTTTCTTGCCTGATATTTTAAGATCATTGTGGGATCAAATCTTGAATGCTATAGACTGGTTTAGAAGGAAAAGGGAGATTTTTTTTTTTGTTCTTTTTTTATTTGTAAGACCCAGAGACATCAATGTACTTGGAATATTTATTAAAGTTTATTTACTGTTACCTCACAAAATAATCTGCTTCTGCTTTTTTTCATCTGACTGAGTACTGGAAGATTTTCTTCTTCCCCCTTTTTTTTTTTCCCCCCTAGCATTTTGGCAGCATCAAACTGTTTGAGAATTTACTGCAGCATTAATATTTTCCTAAAATTTTTTAATGTTTTTTCTAAACATATTTTAATACTTTAAGCAGCTGTGAAGGGTTACAATTTTGGGAAGGCTTTTATTGCCATGCCCAGCATTTGAGAAGCACTGTAACCACCAGGAGATTCTAAAGAAATGTCAGGCACTGTGAATCCCAGCCATCTCTGGGATGAGGACTAAAATTGCATCTCTGACATCTGATCAGGTATGAAGCAGGATGTTTTCAACCTGATAGCAGTGTGTGTAATACTCAAAGGCCCACTTTTGCCTCCTGCAGATAATGGATTTAAGTATCAAAGTGGACAGTGTGGTCTCTGTAATTAAAATTAGAAGAAAAAGGTATCCTTTTTAAATATTAAAAAGTAACTAGGAAATTCTGTTTTACAAGAAGTCCCTGACTGCATATTACAGAGATTTTTATCTTAAGGACAAGCTGTTTCTAACAGAGAGCAGCAGACCTGGCTGAGTTGAGGGGGCAGATCTAAGGAAGGCTGATAGGGCCAAGTTGGGCTTGAGAAAGAGTGTAACCATCGGATGTCTTTGGTGCCTGTGGGACAAGGCTGGGCAAAATCAGGCAGTGACATTGGGTTTGATGTAATAGTTGCTTGCTCCTCTGATAATCCTGGGCTTTCTCTGCATGAATGAAATATTTGTGTTGTGAGGGTCCTGGCATTTTCATTCACACTATTTGATTCAAGAACAAAGTGAAGACTTGTGTCTCTGGTTTGCTGCAGGAACAAGCTCCTGGTATTTTGTTTGTGTGACAGAACCCCTACCGATGATGCTCCCCAGTTCTACACCAATTCTTATATTATGTGGCTTTTGGCACTGGTGGAAAACACCATTACTTACAGCCTGCTGAGCTCAGTCCTGGCTGTGATTGTCTCTGGCCTGCTGTGAAACATTTGGGATGATATTTCAAGTATGGCCACACTTGGGAATGATTAAATGATTAAATGTGATTTAATGAATATTTCTCAGAAAAGGCAAGATTCCTAAGATATTGCCCTCCCTTCCAGCAGGGCATTATATTTTGGTCAAGTGATTTCTGTATGTGTGGTCAAGAAATATACAAATCTGTATCTGCTTGATTGTAAATGCAAAGGTATTACAAATTAAAGGCATTCAATTGAGTGACACATATTTGATCTGAACAATTACAGCTTTGAGATTTCAATTTGCTTTTGTTCAAGTGAAAATATAAAGATGAAGGGCAATAAAGCTGGTGAAGAGGCTGGAGCAGCTGAAGGAACTGAGTTGTTTTAGCCTGAAAAGAAAATCCCCAAGGCTCAGAGGGGTCTTAATGGCTCTCTACAAGCACCTGAAAGGAGATTGTACTGAGGTGGGGGTCAGTCAAGAGGAGATGGCCTCAGGTTGCTCCAAGGGAGGTTTAAACTAGATATTAGAAAGAATTTCTTCACAGAAAGTGTTGTCAAGCATTGGAGCAGGCTGTCCAGGGAAGTGATGGAGTCACCATCCCTGGAGATATTTGAAAGACACATAGATGTGTCACTTAATGTCACATCTTAGTTATCTTAGTTATGATGGACTTGGCGGTGCTAAGTTGTACTTGATTACCTTTTCTGACCATAATGATTCTGTGATTCTGTGAGAAAAGAGCTCAGTACTTTTCTTCCAAGGACCAAACAATAATCTACAGGAGAAGAGTAGGCCTCCGAGTAACCTCTCTGTGGTCTTGGATGAATGCACCCAATTACAGGCATTTGTGTTGCCTGGAAAAGATACAGCGCATTTCCTTATACCACAGCTCACAATGGATATGCTCAGGAAGCCTCAGGCTCAATAATCAGCAAAAGGACTGTGTAAGAGAAGTGCACTGTAGTATGTGACATAAATTTTCTTTTTGTTTGCATCCCCAAGGAAGAGTCTGAACCTTACACAGCTCTAACAGGGAGCAAAACCAAGTGTCATTTCAGTGACAGAGGTAATTCACTTAAATGTCAGCTACCTACCAGTGTGAAACTTGATCAAAGACCTCATCAAACAACTCAATTATTTAAACTGAATTGAGTCTTAGAGAGTAGGGTGCTGACTAAAATGATTATACAGAGTAATCCTTTATTGTAGCATTCTTAGTTAAGCTACTGTGCATTGTCATCTCTGTCATTTATATTATATTACTCTTTAATATTATGCTCTCAGCACTGACTATCCCAGGAGAAAGGAGAAAGCCAACATATATAATGTCAAATATAACTGGTACAATATCACATTCAGTGAATGAACAGATCTAAAGCAAAGAGGAAATTATTTGAAAATGAAGGTCTGTGAAACATGATATGACCAAAAAATAGAAATTGTCTGAGATGAATTCCATATGCTTAAGATAAAAAAATACCATGAGTGATTTGGATGACATACTAATGAATGCATGAACTTCTGCCTCTGAATAGTTATGTCTTTGTATTATACAACTAAGAAGTTATGACAGATAGTTGTGAACAGATGTAAGGGAAAGTCAGTCATAAATACTTGCCTGATTTAACAGCTGTACTTTTGGAAGAAGAATATTCAAGACTTGATGGATATGTCACACCTTTTCTTGGCTTGCCCTCTACATAAAACAAACAAACAAAATTTAAAAAACCCACACAACCTCCCCCCCCCAGAAAAAAATTAGAAGGGATCACAAGATGTTCTAAATTTTCTTGATACATTTCTCGTCTAACGTAGGTGTTCAGAATCAGATCCCTCTGCTTTACTGCCCAACTAATTTTCATTATTTCTTTAATTTGATGCCACAATCTTAAAATCATACCACTAAAAATATTGGTGCCTAAATTCAGCATCATAAAAAAAAAAAAAAAAAAAAAAAAAAAAAAAAAAAAAAAAAAAAAAAAAAAANGTCCAAAAAAAAAAAAAGAGTTAGAAAGCATGAAAATGCAGTACTGGGGAGGATTTGCAGAGGTCAGTTAGTTCGTGTTTTTGCTCTCAAGTGATTTTAAGCACAAGGCGACCATTCCTGAAGGACATCTGTACAACTTTTAGTTAAACCCACAGCTTCCCTAGGCAGCCTTCTCTAATGCCTGACTAGGCAGTTCACTTGGAAAGCATGTTTGATGTGGGATTCATTTCATCACGCACACAGCATTCTTCTCTGACCTCACTTCTGCAAGATGCCATTTCTGGCAACAGTCTTTTGGAGTAATAACAGTGAGAGAAGGCTGTGCTTGTGTGTGGAAACATATGGTACCTATATTTAGATCCAAAATGAGAGTCCTGTCTTGAAACAATGAGATATGTTTCCCAGTTAACCTTTAAACCACAAATCTTTTTAGTGCTACAACAGACACCATCTCTGTTGGTATGTGTGGCCGCGCAATTCCATCTCTTAAGACAGTTTTTATAATCACATACATCACTGAATGAAAAGTGTTGCAGAGAAGCCCAGGAGGGAAGGCTACTTTGGCCTCTAGGAGTTGGTGGATGTAGGTCTTTTGGACCCTGATGACTGTCTCTATGAGAAGCTGTGCTGTGTCACATAGCTGTACTACCTCTGGTGAGACCTACCTCCACCTCCTACAAAACCTGAGCCACAATGATCTCCTCTATTCCCTTGGGGGACTCTTTAGGGAGGTCATATGGTACTGCAAGCATGTCAGTTGTTATCCCAAGTGATTAATCTGGAGACAAACAGCACTGAACAGAATTAATTCCTACAGACTGAGCCACTCCTGGGAACTGGGGGCTGTTTCCCCCATGATGGTGATGCCCTAAGTTTTTAATTTTCATATTGTTCAGATCCTGTATTGAATTAGTGCAAAACTCTGAACTCCATATAGAATATTAGTAAGCTCCCTTCACATTTTTGTCAGGTAAAGCAATCCTTCCAGGCCTAAGAACCAAGGACACCTTCTGCCTCAGGTTCTGAAAAGTATAAAGGAAAGTGAATTGGGGAGGGGAAGAAAACCGTGGGTATATGACTTCATTACCTGAAACTATAATTGGACAATTAAACTCTGATATGTAAATAGACCAAACTTATACCTATCTGAGAAACGGGATTGTTGTCTCTCTTGGGTGTAGCCTCTGCGAGGTATTTGCACTGCCCAAGGTGTTTCTATTGAAGGCCATTAATAAATACCCACTTTATTCTTTTAACTCTGTCTAGCCTTTGTTCTAGATAGCCACCCCAAGGCATCAATGGCACACAAAGAAAGGTACATGCTAGAGAAACTCTAATGAGCAGGGATGTCCATGGAGCTGGAGAGTCTCTGTCTTTTGTCCTTTTTCATGTCGATCTCCTTTGTTTTTCTCCTCTCTGAAATTTCAGATGCCATTACAAAATCACAGATAAAGAAGTTAGAGATACTAATGAGATAATGCTGTTAAAAGCTATTCCATTTCTCATTTACAGTGATATAAACTGACAGAAGCTCTGTTGAAGTCAACACTGACCCACCAAAGACTAGAGCTGGTAAGTTAGCATGTGTGCACAAACTGGGAAGAGCTTCCTTCTCGCCTTCTGAGCTTCTCTCATGGAATCTGGTTAAAGTGGAGGGCAGCAGGTTTCCACATCCACTTTCACCTGAGCTAAAACTGGGATCAGGAGCCTAGGAGGACTGAGGAGATCTGCTAATTTAGTAGAAAGACAGAAAAGTTACAGAATTACAGATGATTTTTAAATGCTTTCCTTTATCCCAACAGAGAATGAGTTGTCAGTATGAGCAGTTGATGCAGCAATGGCATGATAATCTGACCTTAATTTGGAATATTTCTGTGCTAAACTGATTTCTAGCACAAACCTGAAGCCTGTTGCTGTGAAAATACACTAGCTAGGGTGGGGAGGCTGGATTCTGGGATTTTTGATCAACAGCAATTTATATTCCATTTGTGACCAAGAGGTAAGCCTGAGGCCTGACCCGAATGTGGCCCTGCTCTCTGGGGCAATGGTAACACGTCTTTTTCACTATTGGGAAACAGTTACATCTAGGTTGGAGTTTGCTTAACATACTTAAAAATGTATATTCCTGTGAGCTGAAAACATCAGCTTTGGCCATGGAAATACAAGCTAGGCATGGAGGCTGCTATAGTGCAGTGGCTGCTCACCCTCTCACACTTATTTGTGACTTCCAAACCCAGAAGTTCAGGACTATTTTTTTAACCCGCTAGCTGCAAAACTCCCACTAAACGGAATGGAGTCATTCAACTGAGTGCCAAGGCATTTCAGTGCTTGAAAATGAATACCAAGGCATTTGCATACCTCCTGATGTGCTGGCTGTGTTAATCTCAGAGGACAGACCTCCTTCTCCACTGCCCCTAAATCATGCTGCTTTGTTCCCTGGGTCCCCGAAGGATTCCTCTTTTGTGCTCTTCTCTGTGGATGTTCATTCACAATTAAAACATCACAAACTCAGTGACAATATCCTAACTAGGAATAAGCTGTTGGCACATTTCCAGGGTACAGTATTGCACATAGGTCTGGTCTGATGAAAGAGAATTCATTCTCTAAGAGAATAGGGGACTTGGTTCTAAAGCTCCAAAGCTGTCCTGAAATTAATGCCTTAGGTGACTTCATATTTTTATTGGGGAATGCTTTATACAGCTCTGGATTTTTATGACTCATAACCATAAAATATCCATCCCTGACTCCTCTCTTTCTGAGAAGGAGATCTGTATGCATTCAGCCTCAGGCTGCTGAGATGAGTAGCACAGCCTTCTTGGGTTTTGGTATTCCAAATTTCTCTAAAATTCTAAATGTCTGTAATTTTCAGTATATATAGTGAAAGTTTTCTTCTTGATCATATGTAAAATACAGTATGATGTGTTAGATTTACATTTGAGCTAGTTTATAAATTAAGAGTTCTACTGTCATGAGTGAGAGCACTCAGTGTGCATGGAATTAAGTGCACAAGGGACAAATCTCATGCCTACACATACCCAGGTTTCTCATAATCTCCTTTGATATGCTCTTGTAACTTTTTCTTGTATCTTCTTTTATAGTGTCTCATTAATTAAGAATAAAGACCTATTATCATAAATAAAAAATTCCTACAATTTCATGAAAGAATTTCTAGTTTTATGGGATGACAACTGAGCAGCTGCTGAGGTAAAAAAAAAAAAAAAAAAAAATCCTATTTCACACTTATGTACCAGAATTACAATGTGCTGTTTGTTGGAGAAAAAAAAAACCTGCAACAAGTACAAGTAGCAATTCATCTATTCCAGGAAATTTCTACTCATCCAAAAGAAATCCTTCTCATAATATGGTATACCCATGACAGATTACTGTAAAAAAGTGCATTCAAATACATGAATGCAAAATTATGACAGTTTGTTTTGGTCAGTTTCTGAGACTTCCTTTGCTGCATACAGATTTTCACATGAAAAGAACATTATTTTTAGTAGCTGTTCAGTTGCTTGGGTTGTTGATTTTTACAGGAATTATGTAGTTAACTAACATCAATTGGTTGTACCTATCTTAAACCTCCAAAAGTGCAGACCAGCAAGAACTAGACCAATGTATTGAGAAGTTAGATTTAGAATTTTATATAAAGCAAGGTTTAGCAAACCCTCTTTCACACAGGTAGAGTGATTGCAAGTAGGTTTAAGATAATCTGAAGCTATTGTAAAGGAGTTCTAACTTGGAAAAAAAAAAAATCTGTGAATTTAGTTAGTAAATGCAAGTGAGTTCCTATATATACTATGGAGACAAAAAAGGAATGAGCATTAAACTAAGATAAATTTACCTGCAGTGATTAGATA
Source organism: Regulus satrapa (assembly GCA_013396955.1). Lineage (NCBI taxonomy): Eukaryota > Metazoa > Chordata > Aves > Passeriformes > Regulidae > Regulus > Regulus satrapa. The sequence continues at coordinate 82,051 of VWZN01006288.1, forward strand.
TCAAAACTATTTGGCTAACAGAGGTGGAGAGGGTTCCTGACATACTTGGGATGCACCAGTCAAACTGCTTAATATAGGGTTTGCATACATACAGTAGGGCTATATGGGGTTTGACGTAAGTCTGAAGTCACTTCAGGAGATACAAATTCAGGTGCAGGGTGAGGATATTTCAAATGGCCTAAAGGCCTTTCAGTTCCCTCAGCAGCCCTGCTTCCCAGGGGGAGCAGTAGATTTCATGCATCAGTAGCTGGAGTGGAGGTGCCCTCCAAGGTTCAGTCCAGAGCAGCCATCACCTGCTGCAGTGGGCTCAGACCTGCACAGGGCTGAGCTGAGCTCACCACTGGCAGGATGCTTGTCTCTTTGCAGGCCACATGGGAAACCCAGAATGAGAAGTGTCTCAAATGCACTGTTCCTGCCAAAGCTAGGTGGGGTGGGCCTGTGGTGATTAACCAGAGGCATAAAAAGAGAGGCTGCATCCCCCTCTGCCCACTGCTGCTGAGCAGTCAGTGGTAGGGATCAGGTGGGGAGTGCCCCAGCCCAAAATGGTACCTGACACGAGGAAGGACTCCCTCCAGCGTGGCAGTGACAGGGACCGGACACCATTGGAGAAGCTCCCGCGGTAACCAGAGTGCCCAGCAACTTTCTGGACGAGAATCTTCCCACCGGTGTTGTCAATTATACCGCTGCAAGGAGGAAACATAGTGTCGGAGGGTAGAAATTCCACAAAAACCTTCAAAACTGTCCTACTATGCCAGAGGTATGAAGTGATTCCTTTGTACCCTTAACCCAGGGGTGGTGGCAGGGCTGGGATGTTACTACTAAGCCTGCTGCTAAGAAATATTTGTCCTCCTTCTACATAGAGAAGAGCAGTTTGTTGCAAAGTGCTGTCAGGATCTGTTTGCTCTTCCTGCTGATCTACTGGTCCTCTCTTTAAGCTTGACCTAGTTGCACACAAGAAAAAGCTACTGCCTTTGTTAAAATTCCTGCAAGCTTGATTGAATGACTGAAAATACAGGCAGAGGTTCTTGGAGGCGTTTTCAGGCCAACCATGTGACCGAATGTGTTTTCTTTGAGTTTCAGTTTGTGTTTTCTGCAAAAGCATGTTTCTGACCTCAGCCAGGAGTAAACTGGACACAATATTGCTGGAAGCTGCAGAAAACTCGGCAGACTCCAGATGTGGTGCACATCAAATGCTGTTTAACACGTGCTGTAAAATGTACCTCAGGACAATCAGAAAATCTTCAGTGTATGCAGCCTGCTCTGGCATCACTAGGATAGCAGGTCAGCTGGGAAGCAGCTGCAACTGTTGGGGAGTTGTAGGGCTGGCAGGAAAATAAGTGCTGGGCAGCAAACAGGTTGAAGAGTATGTTAGGTGTGTATTTTGCTCTGCTAATTGTGAGAAACTACTGTTAAAATAAATGTATGGAGAAGAAATTCACTGTCTGTGGAGCTGCAGCATGTAAGCTAACACAGAAAAACCAGCTGGCAAATGACAAAACCTGAAACCCTCACTGTAACAATACAGCCAGCCACGCTGCAGGGAGGCTGCAGTTGCAACCAGTATTTTTTAACTTCCCTTTGGGACTAATTCTTCGTGCCGAGACAATTTCCACTGTGCACAAGTATCTGAGGGAGGAATTTGCCGCTGGAAAGTCGTTTCCCCAGCGAGGGCTAAGCAGGCAGAGCCACAGCCAGGAGGTGGCAGCCCTGTGCACACACAGCCACCGCAGAGTGGTGCAGAGGCAAGGGGTGAATCCCAAAGCCTTAACTATCCCACTTTACCCAAGATCCCAGGTATTTCACAGAACCTGAAGCACAGCAGTAACTGGAATAACTCCAAACTAAGTCAAGTTGCCTATCAGGCTTTATAACATCTTGCACTTTCAGCTGGCTACCTCCTGCCTCTGCATCCCTCCTCCAACTGCAGAGAGTTTTGTTTGTGCAGTTATTCTCCATTAGAATTTTATGCACATTTTTCCATGGCTAATAAAACCCTGGAAAACTTTTGCTAAAAAATTTATGTTACTCATTTCCTTGTGCAGTGTCCTTTTATGTGACAGGAAAGCACATTACTCAGTCTTTGATGTCAAGGACAGTTAAATTCAAACCCAGAGAACCACACCAAACTCAGAAGTATGAGAGTTATATGTATTCATCACCGGTGATAAGCCTATTTTTCCTGAAGATTTATTATTAGTAGCAGCTCCATCTCTATCTTCCACTTGAATGATAATAGGACAATAGTAATTTGTTATGCATGAATGAGAGATCTGGAAATCTCAAGACACTTCTCCAAAGATTGAGAAGCTTCTTCAAACACAACGAATTTCTATAGGATTGACAGCACTTTGTAAGAATGGATCCATTCTATCACATGAGGACTTTCGCTCAGGTTTTCTACACCAGCCTGCAATCAAACCTACAAGGAATTGGGAATGTAAAGAATTTGAAAAGTTGGAAGCTCCCTGCACTGAAACGACAGTTTTGTCAGAGTGCCTCACTCATTTCGCCTCACTCACCTGTGAATTGCAGCATTGCAGACACTGGAGAAAGAAGCATAAATGTCTGTGCCATAAACACGGAATTTTACATCTTGACATCCAGGAGGGCATTTTGCAATGAATTCTGGATTAATTATCTTCCCCGCCTTGACATCACAATCAATCTGGGGTACATCTGTGAGTGTAAAATCTTGGTGAAGTTAGATTGAATGCTTTCATGGCTGAGTGATCTTGTCATGAAACAGTGAGTGAGTGACAGGGATGCCCTCCTCTTAAGCCTTCCTATCAATGGTTTTGGGATACAAGACATTTGTGTCTTCTGCATCTACAACATAACACATAATAACCCCCATGCCAAGGGATGTGCAGCAACTAAGGATGGAATAAGGAAGCCTGCAGTTATTTCTGACCTTCAGTGTTTGCTTCTCTGAAGGAAATATCTGTTATGACACTTTGCTAGAGAGAGAAATCACTGTAGTCACCCAGCCTGTGGTTAACACATGGGAAGGAGGGGGTGGGGATGCTTCCCAAGCCTCCCACTGTGCTCATGTAGCTCTGTGCCATCTGTAATGTCAGGCTGAAGTCACAGCCCATTATCTTGCTCCTAATTTTTAAAACTTTTTGCTGGGTACAATTTATTTTGAACAAGAGATTTAAGTGTGTGTTTACAACCTCGCAGCAGGCTTGTTTGTCAGCTACATGAGCACAATAATCTGTGGACAGAAATGCTCCTGCAGCAGAATAGCTGAAAGTTAAGCGTCCTAGTGCACAGAGATGCACTGCTTGTCTCACACTAATCTACATATGCTTTGTGTTACAGCTGATCTGTTTCACGTATTTATGTCTCTCTCTGCGAAAACCTTAGTGCTTTCTTTGATCCTTGTGTGGTACCCAATGACTTGTGAAGATACGTTTAGTAGTGAATTACAAAATTATCTACTTTATAAATAAGTGAGGCACACTTTACTTTGTGATTTGTTTTCAATAAAATAGTCTTTTAGCTAACATGTAATGCCACTGACTCCAAGTCATTAGGAGGAGTTACCAGAATATAAACTCACTTTGCACCTTTCTTATGCATTGGACAAATCTGCTGTAAAGCAGCCAAAAATTTTACTGAGACCACTTACATAGCTTAGCCTTTTTTGTCTTCCTTGTGGCTTCCTTGGCTGTGTATGTACACGTAAGAAACATACCTAGAACAAATAAACATAGTATCAGGAAAAAGGTGGACTATCAACATCAGTCACCACAAGCTCCTCTGCATAAGATTTCTCAAATTTGAGTCAATAGGTTGAAAACCAGAAATAGGAATATTCTCAGCCATATCTAGGTTTCTACTTGGTGGTTAACTTTGCAGTCAAAATGGCATCTACTACAGGGAAGTTCTTTGAAGGGCATTAAAGATCAGTTCAGTTCACATTCATCTATGGAACTCAAATGCTATGGAGTCCATGTGGTCCAGAAAACCACAAAAATATTTCTACACGCAGTGGGAACTCTTTGTAAATAGTGTGACAGAGATGATATGAAACAATGTGCTCTATGCCTAAAGCAGCTGGGAAATTTGGGAGCCAAAGATTCTTCTTAATAACCTTTTGGGAAGGTTATCCAGTAATTTTGTGTTGAGACATTTCACTCACTGGTGGCAGCAGGTATGGGACACTGGGCAGCATTACAGGCTGTATGAGGTTCTAGGGTGCCATGTCCCAGCAAGGGCACTCCTTTTCTTCAGTAAGCAGGATTATGACTTCAAAAGTGTAATAGTGGAAGAGACATATGCTGTTACATTAAAAGATACATCACAATATATGCATGTAGCTTACCATATTATGTTTACTTGCTAAGTGATGTAATACAAAATCTCTTTATTCTCTGTGCTTATTTTATAAGCGCTCTATTATGGGTAATTGATAACTTCATTACAAATATCTTGACTTTTCTTTCCACCTTTCCCTTCTCTGAGCTTTCAAAGGGAATTGAAACTCTCTATGATGTGTCAGCTGATCCTTTTATCATTTGTTAAACTAATCTTACTAGAATATGCAACAGAAGTAATTTCCTTCTTTCATGGTCTTCTCTTAATCACACCTAGAACTGGCTCAAAGTAAAAACAGTGTCAGTGTCTGAAGTGACAATGTATAGATGCAGTATTTGGACCTTTTGTCACTGGTGCAGTACTGTAATCATGGCAAAATTGTAGTTAGTTAAAAAAAAAAAAAAAAAAAAAAGGAATGCATGAGTGAAAAATAAAGTGCAATATCTCAGCTGCTTGGAATATTACAGCATAAACTAATGTGGGGAAAGGAATCTTTTATAATTTAGGTAGGAGAACTACATAGATTGCTTGTGCTATATAGATTGTGAATTTGAACTAAGAACAACTATCCTAACAGACATGAGGATAACTGCTAGAGGGGATATTGTCTGGGAATGTCACAACCAGAGTGTCCATGTAAGATGAATTGTAAGTTTTGGAGTTTCTACATGTTCCCAAAAAGTGAGATCCTGTCTTCTGACTGCCAGGAGAAAGAAAACAAGACACATTTATAACCTTTTGGTACCATCTTGCTCATGGAAAGAACAAGAGCAAAGAGAATTGAAACAGCTGATTTTTCTTTAGAGAGAATCTTTATAGTTTATATTATAGACATCTTTCATGTCCACCTGATATGGACTGCATGTAACTGGTCATATACTTGGAGATCTCTGCAAGTAATGAGTACTTTTTTCTATGCCAAAGTCAAGAAGTCAAGAAGTTTGTGTAGCCCATTTCTGAAAAGCTGTGCCAAGTTTACACCTGCCACTGAGAGCTTCATCAGCCGTGGAGTCCAAAGGGAAGAGAATTAGCCAGTAGCTGCTGGGCATCCAGGATGGAAGAGTATAAACCCCTAAACTACTAATTGCAGCACATCTACAGTACTTACCAAAGAAGGTTGCAATGACTGTGGCCTTCATGGTTAGTAAAGCAAAATCTGGATGCGTTGCTAAGGAGCACTGAAAAGGAAAAGAAGAGTACATCAGGATGCATTTGGAGGTAATGCAGATGACACTGGAATGGCGGGGGAAGAGGGACCGTGCACTCGTCTTTAACCTTTCGCAGTCTTCGCATGCTGCATCCTCTTATTACACTTTTTAGAACAACTCATATCCCCAGAGGAGGTGGTGTTTGGGATATCACACTCCCATGGACTAGTTTTTTACTTCTCTCCAAAATTTGTCTTTTGCTCCAGGAAAACAAGATTTCATTCACATCCTTATTTCAGAAGCCAGTGTCATGAGGGGGTGTGATGGGCATGGACATGCTTTGACATCTATTCAAATCTGTTCACTGCTCTTCTAAGAGACAGAATCTTATTTTCTGCACATCAAAGCACATCAGGTAATCTCACAGATATATGTGGGACATAAACAAATCCATTCACTCCTGAAAGATATTGCATAAAAATTTTGAAATTGCTCCATCTTTTGTGAGCCAAATTACTAGTTTCTTTCCTTTTCTGAGGATATGTATGTGTGTACATATATGTGAGCATCTGAGGTTAAGATGATTCTGTGAGAACATCTGGAAAACATTTTTTCTGGGTCTGCATACATGATTTATGACCCCTGCCATCCCTGAAGCTCTTTGCCAGGCTACAGGAACTCAAACTTATCAGAGATAACCCCTCTCAGCCCCTTCTGAGCATCACCTTTTGCAGCTTTTGCTATTATTTCATGATTGTTGAAGGAATCCTGTGTTGGGCACTCATAGTTAATCAGAGTCATTAAAGTACTACATAATGTTTGACAAACAGAAAAAAAAAAAGTGTGAAAGGGAGAATATATTTAATATATTTGTCTGTTTGAAGATCAAAATAAACTTGATCTCCAGAGAAACTTATTACATGCTTACAAGTGGAAAGATTTGTCAAAAAAAAAAAAAAAAAAAAAAAAAAAAAAAAAAAAAAAAGACTTCTTCACAAAAAAAACAAATAAAAGNAAAAAAAAAAAAAAAAAGGTAGCTTTCCAGAAAGAAAACATGAATGGTAAATAAGAATGTTAAACCTGAGTATGACCAGGGAAAGCGAGATATCTGCCACCTGGGAAAATGGCAGAGTTAATCCGATTTCCTATATTCATATATTCAGAAGCAGGCCTTTGGTCACCCCAGAAAGAAATTTAGAGAACAAGGCAGATGCAGGAGAGAAAGAGAGAGAGAGAGAGAGAGAAAAATCTGCATTCTGTCTTCATATAAAATGTTTCCATATTTTTACTTTAATTGCTCTTCTTTTTCAAGCAAACCACATGCTACAAGGGAGGATGACTAAAATAGAATGCTAATCTAAACTGAGTTCAGCCAGTTCGGGGTCTATATAATTTATAACTCTTTTTACATAGAGCAGATCCACCTCTGATTTTTGCTTCTGTGCTACAGTTGGAGAACTTCAAATGCCAGGACATACTGACAGTGTCACTTTCTAATAGCACAATGTCTTTCCTTGGTGATCTCCCTGAAGTTTTCCTGCTAGGCTGCTAAAGCTAAAAGCAGCAGAAGCCACTGAATTGAATCTGGGGGGTATGGAAAGTGGCTCAACATGGTCACTGCGTCTTTCTGAAAAACAATGGGCAGTAGGGTGGGGGCGACCCCAGGCTTTACAAGCCATACCAGCAAGAAAATTTAAGTGGTGATATTCTGCTCTCATGGTTAGTTTCTGTTAAAAAGAGTTGCCCATCTTCTGGAACAAAAATCAATTTTAAGTATTTACTGCAGTTTATTTCCACTGTGAATCTGCTAAAATAAATAGCATCAAGATGTAGAAAATTGATCAGAGAAATTTAGCTCAGATACTTTTCTCTTCCCTTTTATGTTTCAGCCCATTAACACATCAGAGGTATCAAACAGTTGCTCCCCTTCAATGATTTCTCACTTTGGGTCAATTGCAGAGAAAGAAGAGGCAGAATAAGAGTGCCAATTCATTTGTGGAACTACCATGCACCATTAAACACTGTACAGACACTGTCTTAGACTTTGCAAAAGACATCTTAGTGTAAGCATTCCCAAAATTTGCAGTGAATAAATTCAGCATTGGCATTTTTATTGAAAGAGATCTGTGTGAATTTTTCCTGACAGTATTTGGTGCTGAGATGTTTTCATCACCAGTTTAATTAGAGTAGAAGAGGTCTGAGATTGCAAAGCATCCATGTAAAATCTGGCTTCATGGGTGGGCTGCTGTGTGTTGTGTGGAGAGAGTCCAGTACTGCCTAATATTCCTGTCTCATGAAACGTGTAACCACTTCTATCACCAGGGCTGCACAAGAGTTCATGTTGCTTCCTGAAGGCCCTGCTCTCCTCCAGCCCTGCTGTCCCCCAGCACTGCTGTCCCAAAGGCATGGCCAGCCACCCCAGGAGGCATCCCAGTTCTCTTGGGTGGCACTACCCTAGGCTTGGCTGCAGTGGCATTCTCTGTCTAGTTGGCTGATGGTCATTGCTCTTCAAAGCAACAGAAAGTAGGCCTTTGTTCCTAAATTATTATGAATTCACTGCAGAAATAAACTAATACATCTAAAATTATTTAAGACTAAAAGCCTTTCAGGGGTTTAGCTGAATTCAGCAGAATGCTTAGCCTGCAATAACAGATGTTTATCAATAAGAAAGATACTGGAAGCATTTAGACAAGGCTCTTAGATTTACTAAAGAGTTTTGTTGTCACAGCTAAACAGAAAAGCATCTTATTGTGAACTCTGTGTCTTTGGTGGTACAGTTTATACTAGTATCTTCATGGAAATAAATTATAATAGTAAAGAAACTTGGTTTTGCCACTATATTAATTTCTGCATTAGGCACTGGCATATGAGGAGAAATGTACAGACATCCTGTGACAGAGCTCTGGTGACAGTACTCCAAGGGGTGGTCCTGGCCTTCAGACCTTAGGCTGTCACATGGGGAAATGCACAGGAGGATTTACATTGCTGACTATTAAGTATCAGGCATAGAAGCGCCAAGCTTTCTGTTGTGGGAACTCTGTGTGCATTCATTGTATTTGGGGCCTAGGGTGTCACCTGACTGAAGCTGTGTGAGATCTCTTCTACTGTGCACTAGCATGGCATCTGCTCCTTCAGACTGCTAAAGGAAGCAACAGCTCAGAAAAAAAGCAGTGGGTTTTTGTGTTTCTCTGGGAAGGGAAGGGGAAGCAGGGCTCCAATCCATGCTTACAACAGACTTTCTTAGTCTGTGTATATCCACTGAGAGGTTTCGGGATGTTTTATCTGTAGATCAAGAATGATACTTTGCTCTTAAATACAAAGCTGTACTTCCTTTGGTCCTTTACAAAATGAATAGATCCCATTAAAACAAATGGGAAAGTTTCTACTTAGTTTTAGCCTGGAGCACGAGTTTTTCTGAGACTTCTCCTTATCAGATTTCTATTAAAGCAGTATTTACAGTCTCAGTCAGAACTGGGAAGTAGCAACTACTCGCTATTAAATCTCCTAAACTGTATGCTGGATCTCTGTTTATCAGAGTACATTTCCCCACCTGAATCTTTCAGACTGCCATAACAGAAGTTACCTCAATTCCAGAAAAGTTATTAAATATATGCATTAAATTGTCATGTGCTTCCATTCCTTCTAAGTACAAATGTAGTACAAGTTCTGTGTTTCCCAATGCCACTGATATTTTACCTTTTAAAATCAAAATCCTCTTTGAACAAGTGGTGATTACTTTTTCCTTGCCACAAACACTTCAAAGCTCTTGAATGTTAATGAAGAGAGAAAATGAACACACTATTCTTTCTGTGCATAAAGTAAGGGTTCTATATTGACCTTTTATTAGCAACTTGACTTTTATAAAGATCTGAGAGAGCTGCTGTGTACTACAAACAAACAGATGGTTTAAATGCACATAAATGTCACTGTATGGTAAACTGTAACATTTTCTGGAGGAAGTACAGATTTTAAGTCCTTGATTTTTGGTGTCAGGCACTGCTGTCCATTCCATGTGCAAGCTGAAATTCTTTGCTAGAGCCATGTGCTTTGCCTCTGCAGGAGTAAGCAGTAATCTCTTGTGTCACAGAAATTAATTTGTATACTTTCTTTGTACCATAGTAGTGTGTGTCATTGTTCCCCCTTTTCAAGGGATTCTAATATCTCAGCAACACTGGCACAATAAAGAAAAACAGAAGTGGACTTTGTCTGAAACATATTTGAGCAAGTAACATGCAGTTAACAGCATGATCTCTAAGCACTGTGGGTTGAGTTAAATATGTGCCCTTTATGGGAAAACCAAGTGGGTTTGGTGTTGGTGTGAATAAACTGGTTTGGATAAACAAGAGCTGATCATCATCTTCTAGAGGAAAAAAATTTTAGATTTCTTTTTGGTTTTCTTTTTTTTTAAATTTTACATTTTATTAATTATTTTATTTTTCATTATTGTTTAAATATTTGTTTGTTTCATGCTCATATTCTGTACCCATGGTATTATACCTTTCTTGGCAGTGCAAGAACTGTTCATTTTGGAGTACTCTAGGTAATATGACTATCACTTGCCACCTGTGATTTAGTTTCACCCCCTTTGTCAAAGGGAGGAAGTTACGTACCCTCAATGCACTGTGTTGCTCTGAAACTCTGTACATTTTTTAAAAAGTATCTAAATGCCTGTTTTTTGAAAAGCTGAGGTACTGAGTTTGCTGAAGAAGGTTGAATTGATAGCTATAGTTCATTTCAGAGGCTTAGACTTGTAACCCAAATCACATCAGGCAGTCACCAGATGTAGGAGAATTCTGGCCCTGATTGGGGCAATAGAGCTACATGGACTCCATGCTCAGAAGGCTAAATATGATGACTTATTAAGATCTATATTCAAGAGTAGAGAAAGCAGCAAGCATGCAGGCAAGCAAGCCAGACAAGCAATCCAGACAGCAATGTCTGTCTGTACAAAATATTCAGACTATATTGATAAAGAATCTTGTACTAAGCATAGATAGGCTAAGCTCTGTAAACATCAGGATGTTATGAAGAATTCTCCCAGTGTTCTCAAAACAATCTCAGGGCCAAATATTTGGCCCATGTTGTAGGCAACATAGACTGACCTGTAGGTATACCAGGCCAGGTTACAAAATGTAAGATCCAAGGTGCTATTTTGTGAGGTGAGCTTGTCTGCACGGGAGGATAGACTTTACTCTTTGTGTGGTCTGAAATAGGCTATATGCATCCAGGAATTTAAAAATATCATAGACTTCATCACCTGCTGCTATAAAAAAAGTGAGTGAACGCTCACCTGTTTTCTTTCATACATGAAAGAACCCAAATATGCTTCTTGGAAGCAGAGCTGAGCTTCACAGTACACTCTGTAAGTAGCACATTCTACTTAATTACCCAGTGTCTCAGAAAGCCAACAAGGAAAGCCAGGCTTCTGTGGCTGCAGGTCTTTCCCTTGCGGTGGAGGGATGGTAAGAAGTATCATGTGTCACACATTCAGCAGTTGTGTGTTTAGTAAAACACAAGGGGACCACTATTAAAGGAGTGTCTGGGCGGCCTGGGGATAGCTTTTCCCTTGAAGAGCCTTTGTATTACCATACTCCTTTAACTCCCAGCCACAGTAGCCACAGCCTGTTTGCCAGATGCTTTCCATGGCCATGTGAATCCCCCACCCAGGCAGTGGTGGTCCCCCACCTCCAGGGCAGCCACTCCTTGCTGCAGCCCTGTGGTTTGCACATTCAGATGGGGAACAGGAGGCTTTGTTCCCGGCAAGTGGCAAGTGGGTCCCTTCCTCACTTGCTTTCTTTCTGACCCCACATTTGTCATTCATGGTTGCACCGGGATCCTTCTTCGTCACAGAAAATTTGGGTCTCCCAGCCTTTCATGCCCCGGAGTCTGATGATGGGGGACTTCTTCAGTGATGAAGAAAACATGGGTCCAAACTCTCTGGGCCGTGGACAGTTATCCCTGATTAAGGGTTATCACTACTTGCTTCTTATCATGAGACTTTGATTGTTGTGGCTGACACATAATGTTTTAAATGGTGTCTGCTCTGCTTTGTTTCTGGCTCACAGGAGGGCTGTGGGGACTGCTGGTAGCCAGTACCTCTTGCAAGGTACCTGTCAAGTCACTCTCAAGTCACTGAAGTGAGGTATGGGTGGATTCAGAGGTCTGAATTCTATCCAAGTTGCACTTTCGACAGCAGAATTTTTTTTTCCAAGGTGATTGAACAAATGCTTATATGCAGGTTGTATATATATGCACGAGGAATTTAGTTCAAAATAGCTCTCATTCAGGTAGGTATAATGAAGAAATTATATTCCCAGAATGTTAGAGACAGATAGAAACAAGGCAAGCAGCTCTGCACTACTCATTTTGTGTTCATGCAATGCCCTGAAATGAAAACATAAAGTTGAAGTAACAGTGACAATAACTTCTCTACTTTTCTCAGAGCTCATTCAGAAGAAAGTAATTTATTTAGGACTACAATGTGATTTAACTTTCCAGACCTTTCTCAGAGCTTAAATAAAACTGCAATGATTATACATTTTTATCTGTCTCTGCAAGAAAACCAGCAATTATGTTGGTCTGACCTGCCCCTTCCAGCAAAGGAAGAGACACATTTAGAATATGTCACCCACCCACAGAGAAAATATAATTTGGATTATCTGGATTATGATTTTGTTGGGGCCATTACACTGCAATTTTCTGGTTTCTGCTAATGTATTATGCATTAAATTTTCATGTTGATGCACAGCTTTCATGCCCCATTGGGAATTGCTCTTAGCTTAAACCTGTGAATTCCTGTCCAGGAAACTTCCTCCCTGTGTTCTCTTCCCCACTGTGGCTTTTGTCTGTTCACATATCTGCCCCCTCACTCTCGGGCAAACTTCTTCTACTTTTCTAATTTGACTACTACTACTGCTTAACATCATTCAGACCCCAGCCAGGTGCCATCAGTTTGTGACATTGCCATTTCCCAAGAAATAGAGGGCAGAAGAAAATACTTGCAATTCAGCAGTGCCAGAGGGCTGTGCAAGCTTTGTAGCATGTGATTTGAGGCCACATTTCTTTCTAATTTTTTCTATTTTTTAGAAAATGTGTTATTTCCTATTTCCAAGACAAAGTGACTTTTTAAAGTGCAATATGTGGTTTCGCAGATTGGGTGCACAATAAAGAGCGCTGAGTAACCGTACTATTGTGCTGCCTGCAAACTAAGAATTAGTGTTGTGTGTCAGAATTCCCCTGAAGGTACATATTTAGTCTAAAGGCAAAGAATTTCTGTAAAAGGTACTGAGAAAACTGCACATAACCTTGGGGATGGTTTTGGAATTTCTGTAGCATGTTCAAACATAACAACATTTTTTTAAGGTAGAAACTTACTTAGAAGCAGAAATTTGGAGAGGCTTTAGGATGTTTACTCTCTGCTTAAAGCTACACATAACCCTTTACTACAAAAGTGAATTATAAGTCTAGATCAAAAGCCAAACTCATCCTTAAGCTTGCTAGTAAATTTGTACAACAGCTCACAGAAAACTTTTATCGATCCAGTATCTCCTGCAGTTTGTATTACTAGTGATATCCCATGCCAAAGCTATGGACTAGTTGGATGAGGGTTCAGAAAACATTTGTAATTAAAACAAAACAAAAGAAAAGTCTGGAACTACCCTGAAATGTGGCACTTGTTTGAAGTAAGGCACGAAGTAGTGAGATTTATTTATGTCTAGTAATGACAACTTGATTAAGGAAGCATCTTTCACAAAAGGTCTTCAGCAAATCAGGAAGCATGGAAATGCTGTCAAAAGCATTTTGAAAAGCTAAGCTGAAATTCACTTCTGTGGTGGGAATCAGTAAACTGAAGTTAAGAAATTAGTTTCAATTTTGCAATCTTTTAAGAATGATACTCATGCTCCTTGCACTGCTCAACATTTTCCATTATATATTTTGTACTTTTCAAAAAATATTCTTTCTTCCTAACTGCATTACTTCTATTTGGAAATGTTTTCTCCAAGCCTTTGCAGTTAATTATCTTTCTGATACCTTTAGTTTAGAAAAAACTAACCTGTGCTACAAGAGAGGTTGCTACCAAAGGCAAATCAGAAAACAGCCCCAGAGCACCTTCTGCCGCTCAGTTATCTTCTACTGCTGCTTTGTTGGGACCTCCAAATTGCTTGCCTCCTTGCAGGGTCAGCTGCTGAGGGCCACGATCCCTGACCCCACATCCCCACATTCTGCATGGCCACCCTCTTCCATGCCCTACCCCAGCCAGTGGTCATTGCTGCTTTGGCTTTGCTACAGATGGTTCCATCATCCCTCCAGTCTGCAGCCTACCTGCAGCCCAACAGGTGCACCCCGGTTGATGTCTCTCTCCTGACAAGGCTGTTCTGGGCAACAGTTTGAAAACCATGGACTGTGAGTAGCCTTTCAATTTTTTAATGACTGAAGAAGATATCTCAGGGTCCCAAGCTTCTTTGGGGAGAAAAGTGAGCTTTGGATTTGAATGAGTGCCAGCGTTATAAAAGAGGCTATTATGGGTAGTGTTGGTTTCCTGAAGACATGCTATTGTTGAGAGACATGGCATAGCGAGGGCCTTATGGGATGTGGGTTGGCAGCCCTTGGCAGCTGGCAGGAGTGGTCTCTCTAGCATATGGGTCATGCAGACAATACGAGAAATAGCTACACTTCCAGAACTGCATTCCTCTGTAGTATCTGAGTGCCCTGGAGGGGAAATGAAGAGCTAGAAAACATGGTGACAGAGAAAGTAGCCTTCAGAGCCCAGTCCTGAATACTGTGACAGTAGGTGCAGCCAGAAATTGCTGGGAAATGTGTCTCAGAACCAGGCTAACACTGTTTTACTAATTTTGCATGTTAGAATATTTTAAAACCTGCTGGTTTTGCATAGAGATGAATCACAGGATTCTGAGAGACCAAGATCAAAAACGGAAACCACATGGACTGGGAGCAGAAAATTGTAATTTGCAGTCTTTTGTTTTGAAAACATACTAAGGCTGCAGTCCCCAGTATTGCATAATCTACTTCCATGCTTGGGAATTTTGAACTTTGGCTTTGGGAGATTACCATATGAGCTTCTACTTCAAATCTAATTATTACCTAACCTATGTATTTCTTTCTACATATAGATTTTGCCAATAAGAATAGAAGATGTAAACCACAGAAGACTGACTTTCTGTCCCAAATTACCACATATTTGAGATGCAGTTTGGTGGAAAGGCTTTCTCCAAAACAGGGTGAAAGTTGGATTTTCTGATTTATGTGATGCCAGTAACATTCTTATCAAGTTGTTCCACTGGAACTACTCTAAACTTATATAACCTCTCACCCCCCTCGCCTGGACACTCTACTCTTTCCAATGTCACCTCATTTCCAAACAGCCTCTTTCTTCCTGTGCTTCATGTCCTAAAACTTCTTCAAACACAGAAGAACAAAATTCTCAAGCGTTGAAGATGCAATGCAAAAGAGGTGAGAAGGATGGGCTCCCACTAAGGCAAGCCGGATGGACTTCCATCACCCTCAGCTGGCTGGAAGCTGTGAAAATACCCGTGTAGTCAGGGAGTTACCCTTTTTTAGCTCTGACTCACTGAATTTGTCCCCAGCCAGGATACACAGCCCTGCTGCCAGCTTTTCTCTGTCTCACCCCTGTTCTATGGGCTGAAGGGTAAATGATGTATTTGAGGGAAACAAAAAAGAATGGAGCCTTCTGAGTTCCTAAAGGAACCTGGCAGGGAGATTGAGAGGCACAGACATGGCCATGTCCAAACTTCCCTGTAAATGAGTGATTTTTGAGAAGTAAAAATTTCCAGTTTTGTGTACAAGCCTGAAGGTTTTGGAAATCCCCAGGTCATCCTGATGGGGACATTAAAGAACTGCATGAAGCTATACAGGAAAATTCAGAATTTCCTCAAAAATTTTGGTGCATGTGTAACTGTCACTTAGCAATTATGTGTCTTTTCTCCTATGAACGAAACTGCCAGCTGAATGACTGTTGGCTGCTGTGTTACAGGTGTTACATTTACAAAGATATTTTATAAGGTGATAGGCTGAGCAACAGTTTGCAAATGCAAGCTGAACATGCATCACTGGTTTGTATACCAGTGCCTATGGGATGTTCTGTAGAAGGAGACACATTAAAGATAACTGACACAGATTGTGCTCATAATGTGCCACTAACATCTTAATGCACTCTAAAGTTCTGGAGATAAAGCAAAGATGGGATAGACTTTATGGGTGCTAGAAAGTCAGTTCAGCCACTACTACAAGACTGATGTTCAGAACTGCTTAAACCTAGATAATTTCAATGAACCAGAGATGGTTATAAATACTCTTCCAAATGTGAATGTGTTTCCAGTTAGGGATATGAGATGTAAATTTGAATGTTCTGCTTTAAAAGGGAAGGAAAAGCTGCAGATGGTGGTGGGGTTGTTTTTTTGGGTTTTTTGTTTTGTTTTGTTTTGTTTTGGTTTTTTTTGTTTGTTTGTTTGTTTTGTTTTGTTTTGTTTTGGGGGGGGTGGTTTTTTTTTTCTTAATCAAAATGAATTTTCATTAGAAATATTGATGCTTCCAAGCCATTGGGAAATTTTCTTTCTGATCAACACTTTCCTTTTTTTTTTTCCAGCCCTCAGTCAGTGAAAAATGAGCCCAAAGAGGAAAGGCAGCCCAAGGCAACCCAGCCATGTCCTGCTGCAAAGGAGAACAGAGATGGCAGGAGAGATGAGGGTAAGGGGGCTGCAGAAAGAGGGAATGGGCTCTGTTCTCTGCTGGCAGGGCACCTGCAGAGGATGTGGTAGCAGCCTTCAGACACCACTAAATGTAGAGCTGGCCCAGAACAGAATTAGGTGCAGAATGTTTGCAGATCCCAGAGCAAATACTTGGGTAGCTAGCCCATGAATGCCATGCTGCCAGGACTGCCCAAACCTGGCACCTCCCAGTGTTTGCAAGGGGCAGCAATCGCAGCTGGGCAGTACAGCCACCCTGTAGATGTCTTTGGAGCCTACAGAATTTCAGTAGATCCTGACTTGTCTATGGACCACAGTGCTGGAAGAGAAGTTCATCAGTAATACATGCTCCCGTTTTATCTGAACAAGTCCCTTACATCCCTCTTTTTGCATCAGCTTGCTTCCCACAGTGCATTATCACGAGTCAGCACAAGGCAGTTTTACTTCTGCCCTGCGTCGCACTTGCAGCGGTGCCTGCAGCCGCTTTGAGCTGGGGGCTTAGACAGCTCACAAGGGCGATGCAGGCTCTGGTAAGACAGACAATCAGAGTTTAATTTACTGACAGAGATACAATCTAAACAGCTACAGATTTTCTGGGCATTTCTGCATCTTTCTGAGCCTCTTGTGTGGCAACCGGAAGCTCTGCTGCCTGTGCAGCATTTACCCAGGTTTTCCAAGAGGGAAATGTGCAGCAAATAAAATAACTGGAATGCAAGTGAATGGCAGCTGCTTTAGGACTGTTAGAGAGGCTCTTTTACAGACGAATGAACCGTCAATTTGTAGTAAGACATTGTTTTCTAAACATAGCATAAAAACTGTTATCTTGCCGGGCTGGTCATTAGAAGAGAGATAATTATAGTCTCTGTGCGACAGCCGGGCCCAGAACAGGGGCTGCATTGTGCCGGGTCCCAGCTGAGCTCTTGCACAGGCTCCCCAGGCAGCGCTGGGACAAGGGGGCTCCTTGTGCCCTGGCAAGTTCAAAAGAGGAATCAAAGTGCTCTAAGTAGGTGTTAAGCATCTATTTCTCTCTCCGACTCTGGACTTAAAAATCTATTCCTCAAGAGAAAATGGGGAGGGCAGACCAGTGACTACTGTAGCTGCATTTTCCTTGGCTTTTTGTACAATACATTCTTATGATAACTATTTTTCTTATATATATATATATATATAAAATATCGAACCCCAAACCATCAGTTTTGCAGTGCTGTGTTTTTGGTTTTTGACACAAATTAATGGGGTCTGTACAATGTTCAGTGTCAGCTTCCTGAGCCCTGAATAAGAAACTTAAACCTCAGCTGATGCTGCAGCAGGCTGGAGGAGTCCTAGTGTGTACCCAGAGTTTCAGGGGCCAGAACATCCCTCCAGGGCTGCCAGGAAAAACTCTTGTTTTTCATTACCCATCCAGAAAAAACACTGCCACCCCAGCCAATAGCAATGGGTCAACACACCCCTCGCTGCTCTGGCCCCTGCCCATGCCAGTTCCACTATACAAGCTACAGTCATAGCTGCAGGAAGTCCAGGTGCCTTAAATGACTTACCTATCAACACTTAAACTGAAAGAGAGTAGATTTAGATTAGATATTAGGAAGAAATTCTTGACTGTGAGGGTGCTGAGGCACTGCTGGAGAAGTTGTGGATGTCACATGAAGTGTTTCTGACTAGAACTTTGTGTTTCAGAGGGGAAAAGGAAAAAGTTCAAAATTCTCCAGGTAGACCAGATACAGTCAAGTTTTTGATGTCATTTTTACATAAACTTCAGGTTTATTTTTAGCAATGTTTTCTAACAAGCAAGGGCCAGAAATAATAAATAATTCTGACATTTCACATTAAGTAATTGGCCTATTTTTTAGCTTCTGTGTTTTCACTGTGGCTCAGGTATTTTAGAAATACTCCAATTAATTTTGTCAAAAAGAAGTGTAATACCTAATTTCCTACTACTTCTTTGAAAGTCAGTGACTGGGTGAAAAAGGTTCCTTTTAATACCTCCTCTAAAGGAAAGGCTTTTGTAAGATCTCATCCTTATTAGACAAAAGAGAATCCACATGGAGTATCTTTCTTGCATTCCAAGTGTGAGGGAACCTGGTCTAGCTAGTAAAACTGCTTGGTTCAACCAGTCAGTGGTAAGTGCTGTAATTATACCACTAGGGAAAGAAGTGTCTTACATTAAGTAAAGGTAGGAACATTTAAAGACCAAGTTAAGAACATAACATTACTACTACAGATGGAAACAGTATTGGCAGTATATTCAAAGATTCTTCTTAAAAAATACTTTTTATGTCCTGAATAACTAAAAGACAGGAAGTCTTTTTTTCATGCCAGTGAGAACAACCCCAGAACTCAAAGGATTAAATAAAACATGCAAGCAAAATAAGTCTGTTTAATATAAGATACTAAGTATTTGAAAATGAATGTGTTTGTAATGGAGTTGATTTTGCTTGAATTTTCTTTGCATCTCTGAAAGAGATCAGTCTTACAGCCATGACTGTCATTCAAGTGATGAATTGAGTGAAGTCTGAAGAAGATGGTAACACAGAATAACAGATTTTCTTTGAGAGTAGACAAATGTGAAGTGTTTTTAACTTCAGGATGTATATAGGAAAACACAAGCTATAAACATATGCAAATCCATGGCTTTTCTCAGTAAAATATGTTTTAAAAGATATCTAAACAAAATTTTCTCTGTGTGGATTTTCTTGTTTTGATGTTCTGTTTAAATTTTGGAGAGGTCAGAGAAAAAAGAGTGTCCTCTAAGGAGGAATTATCTCTGTAATGTGTAATTTTGCTTTTTGCTCTCAATGTGGTGTAGTTCCCAAAAACTCTAGGAAAATATGAGCTAGAGTTGATATTTAGCTTGAGGCATTTGGTTCATGTTTGTACTAGTTGGAGAGAAATCACATTTTGAAGAGACTTATCAAGACTAATCTCTCTGCAGAGAGCTGAGTGCCTGTGGCAGGCTTAACAATGCTATTCATTTTTGGAGCCTCACCACCAAAACAAGCACTCAGCACAAAAGGATGTATAGAGTCTAGGCTACTGTACTGTTTATACATCTGTATCTATCCATTACCAAGAGAGTTCACAACACAGAAAACCACATCACTGGAATAATACCATTTTCCATTCTGTGCCTTGGAGATTAGTGTTCCCCAGTGTCAGGTAGTGATTATTAATCATATAACACACACCTTCCTATTGATCAAAAAGACTTTCTGAAAAAGTCTGGAAAACAAAACCAAGTTTTAAACCAAGTTGCATTGTCTATCACAACGTATTTGGCTTGAATAAATGTCTATTGATATGCAGCTTATATACACCATTCTTTATCACAAAGTTAAGCTCTTGCTGTTCAGGCAGTGAGTATATATGTCCACTTGAATAGAAGGGGCTTAATGCTTTCATAAATACTTATTGAAGTATATGTCAGTAAAGTGCAGTTTCATTCTACATTTATGTCTTCATCTTCTTAGGTCTTTGATCCTACTAAGCACACAGCTGGAATGCTAAATAAAACATTGTGTCCCTACAGTTTCTCAGCAGTGAAAATATTTAACTATAATCAACAGGCAAAAAGCAGAACTTTCCCCTCCTCCCCCTAAATAAATATAATAGAAAAACAACATCAGAATTACCTTGTTTGAGGTGTGCAACTTTTTATTCCTTTTCTCCACACAGTATGAAAGTGGGTTTTTTTCCAAGCTTTTCTGTACCCCAAACTCCAGCCAACATTATTCTAGAGAAGGAGAGACAGGCAGTAGAGGGAGGCCTGGACACCTTTTATCTTTCAGAGAGGAGCTAATCAAACATTCCCATCAAGCTCTGAGCTCTGTGAAAGGCACATTGCTCTCTCTCTCCCCCACTCCCTCCCTCTGCTCCTCTCACCCTCTCTGTCTCTCTCTCTCTGTCTTTCCCTCTCCCTCCCGCACACACAGACTGTACAGAGCTCCTTACACTGATTTAGCAGCCGAATTAGGCGGTCCTATTTTAAATACACGTTCCCTCCCACATATTTTTGGTAGGGATTTCTATGCTCCTTTTGCACTAGCCTGTCAGATTTGTCAAGATTTTCTCTTTTGGGAAGTGAAGCTTTACTTAACTGATGTTGTGGCTCATTTTTTTTCAGTCTCCCCATGCAGTTCAGCACTGAAGTTGCAGATGAGTGTAAACCACATAGCCTTAAAGATTATAACTACCAGATTAGTTAGATGCAGATCAGGTTTAAAGAGAAAAAGTATCTTTTGAATAAATATACTTTATTAAATTAAATTAAATTAAATTAAGATTAATTTAAATTATTTAATTAATTTAATTAAATAAAGATGATCACATTCACATAAGTGATGCCTTTACTTATGTGAATAGCATCCTATTCCCCCAGCAGTTTCCCTGAAGTCAGAGGATTAGTGACAGAATAACTCTGTGAGTCTGGGCATAGAGAAGTAGAAGTATGGCATGAGGGCGCTTTCTGATGACATTGGATGTGAGAGTTTAATAAAATGCTCTCAAAGGTCAGTAAAGTGGTAGTTGTTAAGTGTGACCTGCCCAAATGAAATATACAAAAGGACTAATTTCTTTAAATATCTGTATGCAGATCTTCTAAAATTCTTGGGTAACTTTAAGAAGAAAAATTTATTTATGATCTTGAGATAATCAAGATCATAGCATTTATGAATCTCAAGATCATAGCATTTATAAGATTATCACAGAAAGTGCTGGTATAATTTTCCAGGACACTAGAATGTCAACTGTAATTTACAATTCCATCGAGGTATTCAGAAGTGTACAGATAATGTCCATGGGTGAACATACACTCTTTTATCTAAGATCATTATGGATGAAAAGAATAATCTAGTATAAATACTAGGAAATTTACTTCAAAATACACATTAGAAAGACATAGAATTCCTGACTTAATGATCCCCTAAATGTGTTAAAAGGAAAATTTCAAAGAGAAAGGGATTACCTGGTACTTGTAAATATTTACTCCAGTACCTGCAGAAACTGTAGCAGCTCAACATATTAATAAACAGTACAATATCAAAAGCTTATCAACAAGCTCCAACTGTATTACTAAGATATAATGATCCATAATTCATTTGATTCTCTTAACACAGGAGCTCTGGCTTGCCATGGTGAGTCCATGCAAGGCAGGATACAGTGGACTGGCAGAAAGCCTCTTCAGACAGCAAATCTATTAGCTACAAGATCCACTGAAAAAAACCACTCTCAACCCTCCAAATCTTATTATTCAAGTTAGCAATTTCAGAATATAATTGCCCTTTTTATAAGGCTTTGTGAGGTTTAATTATTCAGATAATGATGGACAAAAGGACTGAGACCTTAGGACTACAAGTTTAGAGGTATATAGGTACTAGGGGACAAATATCTAAATACTGGGATCCTGTAGCTAAGTGGCTATGTGTCATTTCCCAGTGCTGGATAAAGGCTGAAGTCCCCATGACAACTCCTTACCTGCAGATGCTGATAGATATACTCAAAAATCTTTCGGCACAGACCTTCACTGGTCTTAAGCCACTTATTTTCCATTCAAGCAGCTTATTTTCAGAAATCCATGGGAATTTATGTAGATGTTGATTTGCCTGTATTGCTCTTCTTTTTCAGGTCAGTGGGTTACCAAAGAATCTTGATCTCAAACCAGTCCAAGTGAGTGGGCTGCAGACTGAGCTTCTGGCAAACCAAACCATGGTTGGGTGGCAAAGGCACCTGCAGAGCATGCAACAGGACTGCATCAAACCAGCTGGACTGGTGTCGAGTGATGGAACTGAGGAGCCAGAAACAGCAGATGATTGGGATGACTGGTACAGGCAAAGAGTCCTCCAGAGGTTCAGCTTCTGGTACCCGTGTCAGCTCACTGAAGGTTGTAGCTGTTGGCATGTGGAATGTTGTTGACAAGGCGTCAAAGCAAGAGGAACAGTACCTACACCAAGGTCATGCTTCATTGTCCTGCAGGGTGGCAGCTTTACAAAAGAAACAGCTGATAGATCCACTTTTCATTTTCCATGAATGAATTATCTTATTTGTGGGTAAATTGTACCATGGGCAAAGAGCCAATGTGGTCCTAGCAGGACTGTGCTCAAATGAAGTGGTGTGAGAACACAGCTTTGTTGCTTCCAGAAACACAGCAATGGTGCAACCCTGTCCACTCTGCACCCGCCTTACTCTCCCAACATTGTTGTCTCTACTCCTAGCACAGGGTCAAGACTGCTGTCAGTTGGGTGGCACGTTTCTCCATTGGTGCCTGCAAGCTAACCTGGCATCCTGGAAATTAGCATCCCAGGAACTGTGGAGCAGAAACACTGAGTGCGCAGAAAAAGAATGCTATCTGGTTTGTTATTATTCAGGGTATTCAGCCTCTCATTATAGTTTGTAATGGAGAACTGAAGAGTATCAAAACAAAACTGACTGTTGTTTTGAGGGGACTGAGGAGGGCACTGACTGTCTCTTTTTATCACAACATTTCTGTATGCTGTTGCCTGTGCTCTTTCCTGACAGAGGTAATTTCCAGCCACCCAGGAGCTGGCAACACAAAGAGCAGAAACAAGAGGCAGACTGAAGTAACCCACCTTGTTCCCCCCAAACTGTCCGGCTAGCTATGATGGGTGGGAGGAAAAAGGGGAGTCCTTCACGACCTAGATAAAAGACCAAAGGGATTGCTTTCCCTCCAGGATAGGTAGATGTTTATTCCAGGCTGGAATCTGGGAGGAAAAGGACACTGGGAAAGGATTTCCTGGGAATTTCAAACCTCGGGAGAGGGGCGGGGGGAACACAGAACAACAACCAATCCAGGGCCAAGGAGGGGCGGGGAAGGGAAAGGCACATCACATTTTCAGGGAGGGGTTACAGAAAATTCCAGGATCATTGGACATATGTGCATCTCTACATCTGCCTCTGTTTTGATATATCATTTGTGAAAGGTGATGAGCTTATTGATAGCTCTGTGAGGCATCTAGTTCAATATTCCAAATACTAACATAATCAGCAACATAGGAATTAACAGCAAAGCAAAGTTTTCATTACAGAAAGTAATCACCCCAAAATCCCCAGTCCTTAAACATTCCACTGAGCAAATGTCTTCTTGGTTCAATTGTCCGACCAGGCTTCTCATTTCTCAGATTGTGGCATGAATGTCAGGTTACACAGCTCTCCGAGGAGACG
>VWZN01006304.1:0-10876 GCA_013396955.1 Regulus satrapa
AATCAAAAACCTTTTAATCACATCTCTTAATACAATAATTTTCCTACTGGAAACAGTATCAGGAAACTGAAAATGCATCACTTTAATGAGTGAAGTTCCCAAAATATTTCAAAAGCAGCACTACCATATTTGATGTGCAACTAAACATACATCTATATCCAAGACTGGGCCCCCACAGATGTCAGATCAGACCCCAAAATCTTTGTTTTCACCCTAATTAGCCACATACCTCATCTGGGTCAGCAAGTTTAAATTCCCATCCATCTCCTGTCCAACTAATGAATGACTGACAGGACTTGTCAGTCAGTAACTCCAGAAGGAATTGCCACAGCTGGATAGGTCCACTGCCTGTTGGGAAAGAGGAGACACAGAAAAACCACAAATTAATACCTCTGCCAGCCCTAACCACAGCCAACGTACATGACCAGACTCATATCACAGACCTGCTCGTTAATCTGATTTATCTTTTTTTATAGACCAGAAAGAAACCTAAGGTTTGACTCTATAGCACAAATCTGCTCCTGTCCATGGAAAAATTGAAGTCAGATTTTTCATGGAAACAAAGGATTTGACATAAATACTGGTATTTTTTCCTTCTCACATGGGTCTTTTAACCCTCACTCCCACCTCCCAAAACAGCTGCATTTTGAGCTCCAGGGCTTGTCCTGAAGTCTTTGGCTTGGCAAGCATCCTACAGGAAAACACCAATTTCAGCAAGGACTACAGCAACAAGGCCTTAACAACACCTGTGGGAATTTCCAAATCTGGGAGACTTTGTCCAGGCTCCCCCCCTTTTTTTTCAAACAGATCAAAAAGTACATTTGACTTTTACTTGATCCGACGTGCCTGCCTGCTCTTGCTTTGGGTGGATAAATCCCAAGACTTCGTTTAGCAACATATAAAATTGAAATTATTTGTGACTGGTGGTCTCTTACCCCGTGGCACACATTTACAGTGAACACTGACGTTACATTAAAAAAAAAGAGTGACCATTTTGCCTCACTACTCACCAGTAAAGCCAGCCAGGATTGCTGCTGGTATAACTGGTTTCCCTTGCTCCACAGGATCACTCCGTTCCTGAATATAATCTTTGAAGGACATGGTGGGTTTGCTCAGACACAGGGACTGGCTGCAGTCATCCTCAAAGCTCTCGTAGGATGGCACACGCTGCAAATCCACCAGGGAGGATTGGCTGTTCCAGGACTGCAGCATGGAGTCCGAGCTCTCGTAGCTCTCAGCACCGCTGTCGCTGGATTCGTGTTCTCTCAGCTTGCCTTCATCAGATGAAACAACAAGAGAAATTAAATAAAAAGCGTTGGTGTGGGGTTTTTTTTTCCTCCCTCCCTCCCCCTCAATTCAGCCTGTCCATATAAATCATGCAAAGGAGGAAGAGGCATTCAGAACACAGCCTTGGCCCCGTGGTTATCATGCAGATAACGACTCACCAGAGTTGTCCATCAGCAAATTGAGATTGCTCCTTGGGAAATCTTGGTTTACTGCACAGTAGTTCACACCAACAGCATCTGCTTGGGCTTTAGGGAACAATGGGAAGTCTTGTTCTGGGTTGAGGAGATTCGGGGCCGTGGAAGTCTGACAGACGTCGGTCAGGAGACTGGGTTTGGGATAACTGAGGGGTTTAGGGTATCCAGGCATTTGCATTCCATAGGAATTCTGATCTACGTTAACAGCTGAAAAAAGAAACCAAAGAATTAGATGGTTTTCCCCTGGAGACCCTTAAACAAACTAATACACTAAATACACCAAATCAGATTCCGCAAATCCCCCTTCTGTAACCTGCCAGCCACAAATGCCCATTGTTCATTCTTCAAGGAAACTACAGAAAAGATTGGGGAAGTTTGAGGGGTTTTGAGCAAGGCTCTCCCCGTTAAGTGGTGTAATCAGGCTGAGCTGAAGCCTGACTGTGGTAGAATAAAACACACCATCAATCAAACGATCTGAGGGAGCCAGCACTGCATCCCACACACTCCCAACAGCTCCAGCACACTTCCAGAGCCTTTAAAAAGGCCTCAACAGAGCTCTTGCTGCTTCCCAGTTTTTTGCCTTGGTTTGCTAGAGATGGGAGTGGTCATTCTGCTCCACAGATGGAAGGTTTGGAATAGGAAGAGGAAATTTCATTTTCTCAAAGCCTTTGCTCTTCAAACGATTTCCGATATAAATTAGGTGACAATTGAACAATACAAGGAAAGGAGGCTGGAGCAGCTGAAGTCAAATGTTCTCCTCAAGTACAGTTTAACTATTCTGGTGCTTTTTGTTTCTACCCTGGAGTCTGTGACACGCTTAGAATAAAGTGAGAGATGCAAAATACACATTTTTAAAAATACTTACTTAAGGAATTGTTATTGACCCAGTGGGGAACTGAGGTGAGGTGAGAGTTCTCCACGTATTGATCCTGTGTTTTCTCTTGGCTATCTGGGGAGAGGAGAAAAAGAAAAAATTTGTGTTTGTGGTTTTAAAGATCCATCCCGTATGCCATGGACAGCTTCTGACTCTTGGGAGTATTTTGGGGTTACCATTCACAAAAATTTTGAAAGAACCCAACCAACTTCCAACAGGCTTTAAAACCATCACACCAATTGAATTTTCACATAAAACTTAAAACCAACAATAAATGCAGTGCGCTTTAAGGTCCAGCTGTTGGTTAACTTTGTATTTATGGGGTTAACTGTTTTATTTATGGGGTATTTACAGTGCTCGTGCCCCAATCTCATTTATTTCATTGATCTTCCCAAATAAAACCTGCCCACAAACGTACTCAGCCTGCACACAGAATGTCTGCAGCTATCTGCATCTGTGCTTTGCATACCAAGGATGCACTGACAGTGCTGATAATGCTTTTATTAACCAAGTTTTAAAGTTCATTTTCATATGGAATAAAGCCCTTCATAGTGAAAGCAGGGTTGAAATCGAGTCCCATTTCTGTTTCTGTTAGGAGAGCCCCGAACCAAAAGCTTTTTCTGGCTCTCTAACTACCTTTTATCATCTGTTCCAGGTGTTCCCATAGAATATCACCCACATAGTCAGGTGCCAGTTCCAGGAAACGCTCCTTGCCCAGGTTGCACAAGTCTTGGCCACTCATAAGAAACTGATGGAAGTTCACATTTGCCAAGCTGAACTCATTGGTAGCCCATGAAAGCCACTGGCACACTTGCTGTTCAGTCCACAGCCAGGGATCTGCAAGAGAGGAAGGATCCAACATTTAGAGA
This sequence comes from Regulus satrapa, assembly GCA_013396955.1. Lineage (NCBI taxonomy): Eukaryota > Metazoa > Chordata > Aves > Passeriformes > Regulidae > Regulus > Regulus satrapa. Next base: position 3,225 of record VWZN01006304.1, read on the forward strand.
TAACTCCTGGCCCTTGTCAAATAATCTTCCTTAGGAAACAATGAATTTTAAAAACCCATTCAATTATTTAGCTAAGTTTTTGAGTTTTGAATGAATTCTGAATGAATGTATTCTTGAATTTAAAAAAAAAAGAAAACAACAAAAAACAAACCAACAAAACCAGCCCAGTCCTCTCTTTTCTTTCTGCATTCACTTGCCACCAGAGATGTCCCTCAGCCTGCTTGATTCTCTCTCATGCTGCCAAAGCATGAGCTCTCCATGCACCCATTTTTAACACCAGCTAGTCTGGCCTTTCCAAGGCAAGCTGTGCCAGATTCACATAGGATCCATTCTTGTATTTCCTACTGACATCATTCTTTCCTTCTCAAAGAGCTGCTATTCAGCCTCCTCCTTAGCATTTAAAAAAAAAAAAAAAAGAAAAAAAAAAAGCACCTTATAAATAGCAAACACTTACTATTTGGGATACCCAGCCGACACTGTTCCTTTGTGAAACCACTGAAAGTATCTTTCAGGGCCTGACTCATCACAGCCTTGCTGCACGGGGTTAACAGAGGCAATTCACAGTTGTTCGACTCTGCAAGAAAAGAAAAGGGGTGGAGGGGAGGAAGAAGACACATTAACTTCAGGCCACTGAAAGGAGTGACTGCTTTTGCTATTTGAAGAACTTAAAAAAAAACCAAAAAAACCCCAAAGGATGCTGGAAAGTTGGTGTTTTTAAAACAGAGATGGCCATGCTCTAACATCTCTGTGCTACTCCTTTGATAAGACTGCATCACTAATTAGAGCTCTGCAGTTTCCATGCATAGATCCTTATTTACTCTCAGTAGTTACATTAAGTGCCTTTGTTGTAGGGAAACTTTATTATTGTTTCTAAAGGAAATGAGACTGCTTATTTCTATTTTACCACTTATAATTTGCCCTGAGACTTCTCTGCAACTCCAGACGATCTTGATTTAATTTGAGAGCTAAGCAAATGACAGCAGGGCTGTGAAGAGCCAGCTTGCACTATTCAACACTGCATTTCAGACCTGATCATATCTCATCACCCAAGCACATGGTGCAATGCATTATTCCATCATCTGGACCAAAGAAGTGTGACTGGTAACAAGCTGGGGGTGAATAATGCATCAAACCACAAAGCTGGCACCATTACATGTCAGCATAAAATCTCTGATCTACTCCACTTGTTTTTCAAATTTACAAGAAGATGCTATTTTAAGGATAAATTCAGCTCCCACTCAGCTTTTCTTATTGGTCAATTTTTTACCAGAAGAGGCCTCATTTTCTCACAGAATATGTCACAGAATGGTTTGGGCTGGAAGGGACCTTAAAGCCACCTCCTGCCATGGGCAGGGACACCTCCCACTGTCCCAGTTGCTCCTGGCAGATTCCAAGTCAGTTCAGAGCTGTGCAGCTCTTCTTGCTCTCCCAGACTATCTACAGGCTCCACTTGGGCCTAACTCTGTTTTTTTACCACACCCTTCTTAATATCTGCAAGGACTTGCTTTGCTGACCAGAGCAGGTGACTGATTAGAATCACACTAGAACAAAGCTCCTGTGGTTTTCTGGGTTTGAGGCCTGGAGGTTTTGTTTTTTTTCCTTTCCCTAAGGGAAGATAAATGCAGCATCAGGTAAAATATCTATGTTCTGTCAGGGATTTTAGGCAAGGATTTGTAGGGCACTCTCTGTGGGATACTGACCTACACACACACAAATTAAATTTAAAAAAAGTCTTACAACATCCCCACCCTGTTTTTTAAGGTATGAATAAAACATACTGAGATTTAACACCAGAGCTTTCAGAATTATTAGCACTTTAATTATGGTTGAAATTATGCAGGTTTAAATACACAAAACCTTTTTTTTTAAAAGATTTTAAACTCTTAACTCTGCTTAAACTATTACTAAGGCTTCTTCCATGAAAAAAAAAAATCAGTCTATCAGGCCACTGCATCTCAGTTCCTGTTTCTTTTCAGTACAGTAAAAAACTGTCCACAAAGAAACTCCCATGAATAAAACCAAGCACGTACACAAAAGTCTGTGTATTAAACCAAGCCTTTTCAGGGAAATAAATCCACGTTGCACACCCAGGAAATGTTAGCTAGACCCCAAAAATTTCTGATCCTCTGACTGGACTGAGGAGCAAAGTGAAGATTTACCATAAGAAGTGGAGTCAAATCCTGTCGGCACTTCCTGCAGCGTTTGGTCTTCACTGAGTGAGAAAAAATACCCAGCAAAAAGCGAGTTGGAGCTGTCAAAGGTGTCAAACGCCGGCTGACGCTGCAAAGGAACAGCACAAACAGAACAAGGTAAGCATTCTGCTGGAGAGCTGTGAGCTGCACTGCCAGGAATTGTCTGGCTTTGGTTTCCTAGATCTGGAGATCACGCACCACTGCTGCCTGCTTTGGGATGGAACCACAAGGAGGAGGGCACAGCTTCTGCTCTGTGAATAAAACCCACTGCCAAGGGCCGGGTGGGGGATCTGCTGCAGCTTACAGTAAAGACAAATCAGGGTATTCTTTGTTTCTTCCTCTAATTGAGGCTTTTAACCATAGAAACTACACGTGTATATTTATTTCCAGGTGCATTTTAAAGAAATCCTCATTTCCTTAACCCTTTACATTGATTACTCCCCCTATGAGGATTTGAAGGCAGAACAGCAAATTATGGGGAAAATGTCTGTGCAAAACCTACAGTAGATTTATGAAGTTGTTTGTTTGTTTTTCCCTAAAGGATAAAACTCATCTGAGCCACATCACTTGAAGCTACACAGCTTTACAGGACTTGAGGAAGGATGTTGCAGCAACATTTTTACTTCTGCCTTACTGGACTTGCCAGCAACCACATTTGAAGTCTTTCAAGTGCTCAGAGAAACACTTCTACTTTCATTTTACAGCAAGGGATAAACAAGACTGATAAAAATATTCCAGATAAAAGTGGATTCTACTGATATACTGACATTCAAGAAATACTGTTACATTTTGAAAACCTAACTCCTTTCAAACTTGACTTGTGCCAACTGTGTATGCCAGAAACACTGGAATGAATTTGCTAAATTCCCCCCCAACCACTTTAGTCTTTGGGGGGCAGAAGGAATGTGAGCAAAGGAGGAAATAACTTCAAAAACAACTTATGAAACTTGCTTGCTAGTCACAGGGAAATTATATCTGCAATATCCTGAGGCCAAGATGGGTCAAAGTTGCCACTGAGATTGTTTTCAAGGCACCTGAGGATAGAATATTGCTCTGGAAAGCTACAGGTGGCTCATGGCAGCTCCTGCCCTTCAGGGAGCTGGAGACAAAGGCAACTTGCAAATGTTGATTTGGTTTAGGCAAACACTGATTTGCCAGCTGGTGTCAAAGGATTGGATTTAGCTGAGGACCAGGCAAGGATTTTTCTGGGCAGTATTCACGTGCAATGCAAAATGCAAACTAAACTATGTTCCTGGGATAGCAAATTAGGACTAATTTCCCCTCACGTTCATTAACTTTTCATGTCACCACAAACACTATCATGCCTCATTTAGTGGCTTCAGAAATCTCCTGGCCAGCAGGGACGAATTGTGGACTTCAGGTACTCCCCAATTCAAATCAAAGACAGCCCTTGGAAAGGCTCACGTCTGGAGAAAACAAGTTAATACCAGCTGCCAAATCTGCTGGTAAAAGATTCTTTATACATTACTAGATAAAAGCTGTGACTCATCTCTAGTACCTAAAAGAAAGGACAAGTTCTTTCAACACAATCTGGAAACTCCTGCATTTTGTGTAAATAGCTGACCCTTATCCTGAGTCACTGGAAAAAATGCTGTGGCATGTGAATGAGTAAAATCCATACCGTGCTGGTTTCATATTTCAAAAGGGAGAAAATTAATGTGTAAGCACGTTCTCCGTTTAATAGTAGTAAAAGAGGAAAAACATAATGCAGAATGAATTCTGCTCGTCCTATCAGTTACACAACGACTTTGTTTGGCTTCTCAATACACGCAATTATTGCAGAAGGAAATAAAATGGAATGTGAACAGCTACAGCACAGCAGAATAAAAAAAAAAAACAAAAAACTCTGACTTAATTCCGTAACAACTGAACACTGAGTAACTCCTTAGAGCAACCGCTGTGTTAAGAGCACACAGATGTTAAGTTGGGGGATCTCTTGGATTTTTATTTTTTTTGGTGAGGAGAAAAAAAAGGTTAAGAGGGGACATAAAGAGTCAGAGCAGTCAGCAACCCAGAGCCTCACTGATTCTTCAAACCCCAGCCATTCCTCAAAGCTAATGAGAGCAGAAAGGGTCTCCCTAAACCTTTGCTTGGTTCGCACTAATCAATGCTGTGTAAAATATTGATACTGGGATTAAAAAGCAACCTGCTTGAATGGGGAGGGGGGAAAGCCCTGTAAGACTGAGCCTTTATAGCCTGCTGGCAGTTTGTAAATTCCTTTCAAAACAAGGTAACGGACACAGTCTACTTGAAGGCAGAATAAATGTAAGGATTTTTTGGAGTGATTATAATGTACTTGGCTTCCATTAATAACAGCTGTAAGTGAATAGCCTACTTTTACTCCAAACAATGTTCAGGAAGGTACCAAACCTGACCAGTCCTACCAGGACCGGCCCCTGGCAGTCTCACCAAACTCAAGATACAAACCCTCTCCTGCTGCCCATCTTTTAACCTTTATTTTGGCAGGAGTCCCACCAACACCAGCAAGTTTGAGCTCAGTTCTTGCCTACCTCTTTTAAATTCTTAGGATTTGGGGAATGGAGAGAGGGAGCCTCGTTTGGGGAGAGGGTTGAGACTTGCACCTTCCTATTTCAGTCCTGCTTTTCAGATCTCTGTGGAACTCGGTGGGAATACTCTGGCAGAAGGTTACAGGGGAGGAACCAAACCCGTGGTCACTTGGCTTGTCCAATTCCTCTTCTAGGAACACAACAAAAGCCCTGGCTGGGAGCTGCCCCAGCTGGGTTTGGGAGGTGACAGCTCCAGGGGAACTCACCTTGAGCATTCCTCTGTACATGTTCGACACGGGAGCCACTTGATCCATGTTCCTGATCCCAAAGTCACTCATCTGAAAAACGACAGGGGCCACATTAAAAACACTGCCAGAGCAGGAGGAGGCAGAGGTCACCAGATGTACCCAGGGCACAGAGTGTGGAGCAGCTCTGCCAGTGGAAACACGGGATGGAAATGGGATACCAGGGAAAGCTTCTCCAACCTCCCAACCACACCGGGCAGTTCCCACCTTGTTTTTCAGCTGGCAGAGCTTTCACAAAATCTGTGTTTGCCTGGAAAGGCCAGGGAAACCCCTCGCCCATGGAGCACCTGGTCTCTTTGGGGCATTTTCCAACTTTTCACCCACTATCTCAGGTTATCAGCTCCGTGTTATTTTTGCTCACTCCGTTCCCTCTCACGGGCCGCGATTCCCTTCAGGCTTTGGCGGGCAGAGGCAGAGGAGCGGCAGAGTGACACGGGGATACTCCTCCCTCACCTCCTGCATTCACCCCCTCATAAACAACCCCAGTGTCCCCAACCTCCTGCCTTGACTACTCCAAACCACGGCATCTCCTACACTCCCTAAACACGGGATGAACACACTCCCGAAGCTTTCCAGGGCCTAAGTTCTGACTGCAGAGGGGTTTATGCAGTGGAATCCCCTCGCTGAAGGGCTGATAATGGGACCACTATCACTGTGTTCATGCCACTGAAGTCACACCTTTATCGTATTGCCTTTATTACCAGGAACAGAGTTGTGGGAGGGAGGCCTGCGTAACTTTTCTCCTGCGTATCACTTCAGGAGAAGAGTGATAAGATTCGTATCCTATGGGGGAAGATCAAACAAGAGGAATAAAGCCAGTTTTATGGCCATTGTTCAGGTTTATCGTGATGCTGCAATTCAGGTGTCAGTGAACGATACCTTATCAAGCTAAATTCTTTTAATTTTCCTTCCCTTTTTTCACAGCATTGGGCTGAATTCCCTCAATCCATAGCACATTTTAAATGAAAATGTGCATTTAAATATCCTCAGAGGACACTACCGAGATTTCCACAAAACTGTGATCACTTATTGCAAGCAAAATCTATCACTCACCACGTTAATGCAAGGGAAAAAACAAAACAAAGCAAAAAAAAAAAAAATCAGCAACAAATTCGCTTTAAAATTCAGAAAAAAATCGTAAATCAGGATCTTAACAAAAATAAGCCCAGCTTGTTAAAAATGGCAACACATTCAAAAGCCGTCCATGTAGACAGAGAGGAAAAGAAAAACATCCAACAGCCAAAGACAAGGAACCCTTTCATCCTCTTAAATAGCTGATCACTTAAAAATAAAATGGAAAAAAAAAAAAAGCAAGAGTGCTTAACATGAAAGGCCTATTTCAACTTGACTGGGCCTTATAATTGAAACAAAATAAATCAACTGACACTGAAAAGAATATTCATTAATGTTACTCAAAAAGAGCAATCTACCGAATGATGTTTTTTACCTCAAACAGCACGTACAAATATTTGATCTAAATTACACATCTCATTGAGCAGCAAAGAATTTCACACAGCGTGAGTCTCACTCAGCAAGCATCCTAATCTGTTCATTAAATTTGCCACAGTTTAAACAACTGTTTATCCTTGCATTTGGCTGGGCTTTTTAAAAAGTACATGGCAATTTCCAGCACCCTTTGTTTTGGCCTTTGAATTCTGCTCTGGTGTCCAGGGATAACTGGCTTAGGGGGTTTGAGTATTTGTGAAAATATTACATGTATATTCTGTAAGTTGAGGTCTGATCGCTGGCTAGGAGTACAAATAAGATTCCTGGCACTTGTGTGCAATTCTGACCTCTCCACAAATCCTGTTAGGCACTAAAAGGGCCGGGATTCTCTCCTTCCTGCCCTTTTTTTCTTCTGGTTGTTGTTTCTTTAGAGATGTTTAGCGCCCTAAGACAAAAGGTTTATACCAAGTGTTGATTACCCGGCATTGCTCATTAACCCAAGCTCCCGTTTTTCGGTGCTGGGTTTGTTCCGAAGGAAAGCTTTGGAAAAGAAATGAGACCCCGAGCTCTGGCTGAAAAACACATGGAGATCCTTCAGCACGTTTTGCAACACTCCAGCTTTCCTCCTCCAACCAAATATCTCAGGCAGAGGAATTCCTGCACCCTCTGCTCAATCCCGCATCAGCTTTCTCCCCCATCTGCAGCACGAAATCTCCAGCCCTGAGATACAAAACCCTGAAGGAGACACCATCAGACGGACAAACGGGGCTGGAAAGGCAACGCGGATTCCCGTGGCACAGAGGGCTCAGCCTGGCTTTGTGCTGGACTCCGAGAGCCGCTGGTTTAAGTTCACAAAAGCCACCACGGTGCGACTGGGCCTCACCTCCAGCTCCTCCACTAATGCTGATGACTGCGACTTGCCAGCTATAATTGGTTTAACTGGCAGGACACCTTCCTCAACACCCCCGCATAGCTGAGTGGGTGAACCAGAACAGGGTCAACAGGATCAGGCACTTATTAACTAATTCTCCTGAATTCTGATCGCCTTCTTTTCAGCAACAGCCAGGTGCCTGCCCACAGCTGGGCGCAGCTGGGCAGCATCCACATTGCATGGAGAAGCGTCCCCGATGGATCTGATGTACCTCCAATGTTCTTTTTGCCTTGTTTTTTCTTTTTTTTCT
>VWZN01006304.1:15564-46755 GCA_013396955.1 Regulus satrapa
TTTTTTTTTTAAGTAGCCGGCAATGGATGGCCGTCCAAGGGGATAATTTGGCCCCGAATTTCTGATGTGAGCGGCTGCAGGGCTGAATTCTGAGCTCACTGGAGGGAGAGGAGGGCAGCAGCTGACGGTCAGGGCATCCCGGGCAAGGGCTCCATTGGCTGTCTGCACACCAAATTCTCACTGGGGACAACAAAAGAGGGGGAAGGAGATGCTAAAAATGCCGAGGTTTGGAGCGTGGAGAGGGAATGTGAGGAGGCAGGTATGTGGCAGGGCTGCATTGCAGCTCCGGAGCAGCTGTGAGTGACTCCTCCAGAATTCCTCTTGCGCCACAGAGCCAGGGGACACCCACAGCAGTGAAAATCCCTGGCGTGCTATCCTGGCGTGCGTGGCACCCTCATCTGCATGTTGGCTCAGCTCCTCTGGTTTGGGGAGGTTTGGGGTGCACGTGTTCCTCCTCCTCCTCTTCTTCCTCCCCCCCCCCCCCCCCCTCCTCCTCCTCCAGGTGCTGTAGGGAGGAGCAGCCCTTTCCTAAGAGCCCCAAAAATGTCTGGTGGGCTTTTCGGGGGTCCTGCACCTCCTCCCGCTGCTCCTGGCATCCCTGCAGCACCAGGGATGCCTCCTCCAAAGTGAGTTAGCATTCAGCAGCGTAAATAAACAGGGCCGGCCTGAATTTGAAAGGAAGGGCTGTATGTTTGTGCCCCTAAAAAGACAATTAACAATGAAGCTCCAGTGGCTGGCCGGCGGGCTGTAAGTTCACAGAGTAAAGGGGTCTCAGGAAATAACATGTTTGAAAAATAAAGGCCCAGCTCTCCCAGCTTGAAATAGCAACTTCAAACAAGGCGCTGTTATGGTTGAAACAAAGGATGAAACTCATCTCGTTTACTCTGCCATTCAAACGCGACTGAAACAAAATATTTATACAGGTTTGGAGGGGGGGTGGGGGGAAGAGGGAGGTATCGAATGGCTTTTTTTTTTTTTTTTTGCTCAGACTTAGATTGTTCACAGCTAAAATAAAACAGGGCTGACTGTCCCCCACTGGAGAGTTCTCCCCACGGTGTTTGGTGCACAAAGTGTGACCAAGGTAATTTCTGCGAAGGCATCCCAGTGAGTCACAAAGTGCAGTGAGTTATTTGTGTGTGTGTGTGTGTGTGTGTCATTACTCTGAGCACATGCAAACCAGCACGGCTAATTACTGCCCAGAAAAAAAAATAAAAAAAATACCGTGTCAAAGTTTGAGCAGCAGCAGATATTGCTACATTTTGCCCATCAGGTGCTATGTTTTACCTTCATATCTCTCAGAGAAGTCAGGTGAGCTCTCAGCTGCATAAAGTATAAAAATTTGAGGTGGTTGTGCATCTGGTTTTGCCTGTTTGTTTTTTTTTATTAATTTTATTTTTAAATTTAGTGAAAATGTTGCAGGCATGCCTCAAATAATGTTGCCTGTGGACAGGAGAGATGCCTAACACATGAACTGTAGGATGATGCCTCATATGATTGAAAAACCTAAACCTTTACCTTTCATACTGAAGCAGAAGATTAGTTGTTAAACTGGCTACTGCTTGAGAGATTGCTCATACCATTTTGGGGGTATTTAATTCATTTCATGCAGTCTGAGGCATAAAACAAAAAGCACATGTTAATATTTTAAGGCCAAGTGTATTCAGAAACAACAGAGTTTAATAATTGCTCTTGGATGACTGGGTTTAAAAAAGTATGCTTGAGCTTCCTTTAGCAGCAGAGCTTTTTCTTTTGTTCCCTACTGGTTTCATTTAAGAATTCCTTTGCTTGTGCACAAGCTTGTGATTCTCCTGGTCGGCTCACTAATCACTGTGATGTGCTCTTCAGTGTAGTGAGGGCAGGAATTCATCTCGCTGGGTCTGGGCCCCTCTTTTCTTCGCCCTCACCAAAAAGTAGTGGAGTTTGGCATCGTTGTTCCATGGCTGTGAAAGTTTTATGCTGGCACCTTGGTAAGGTGTGACAGCTGTTTAAAAACTTTGCCTTAGCCCTAGGTGTGTAGATAATGATGTCCACAGCACAGAGTGAGAGAGCCCATGCCTCGGAGCTCTGTCACTGCTGCTCTTGTGCTTCTCTAAGTGGGAACTGCCCGTGTGAGCATCAGGAATATTTTTGGAATAATGACTTCAGATTTTTTTTTTTCATGCTGACATATTCCACTGTTGTGTCAGGGCTCAGGCCTTGGCATCATAGAGCTTGTTGATCTTTTATGTTTTCTTTTACCTTATTTATTGTTCTCAACTGCCTTCATTGTCATCCAGCTGGCACAGAGGACACTGAGGGCAGAGCTCCCTGGGATCTGCAGCTCCTCCCAAGGGACAGCTCCCATCTCTGCTCCTGGCACAGGGACAGCCCCCAGGGAGCTGATGGAGCTGGACCAGGAGGGATTCAGGTTGGATTTTAGGGAAAGGTGTTTCCCCAGAGGGTGCTGGCACTGCCCAGGCTCCCCAGGGAATGGGCACGGCCCCGAGGCTGCCAGAGCGGCAGGAGCTTCAGGACAGCGCCAGGGCTGCCAGGCTGGGATTGCTGGGGGCTGGGCAAGGCCACAAACACGACTTTGATATTCCTTGTGGGTCCCTTCCAGCTCAGGATATTCTGTGATGGATCCCTCACCTCCCAGAGCAAACTCCCAGTTCTCTTTTTCACCTCGTTGGCTTTTGTCTGTGGAGTGAGCTGTGCAAGCCAGGTGCTGGGTAGTGGCAGAACTCGTGGCACCGAAAGTGAGAACGGAGTAATTTCTAATAATTTGATTTCTTTTGGCAAGGGAATGCCATAATTTCATCCATGGATCCCTCTTACTGCATGTTCAGTGCATAGACACATTCTTATAAGAAGCACAGCAGTGACTCTCATTGTGGTCAGTGAATATCTCTGTTTACACAATATTTTGAAATTCATTCTGGGCAGGTGCTGCGTGTTGGTACCTGAGGGAGCTGGGAAGGGGCTGAGGCTGGAGCAGAGGAGGCTCAGGGGGCCCTGGTGGCTCTGCACAGCTCCTGCCAGGAGGGGACAGCCGGGGGGGGTCGGGCTGTGCTCCAGGGAACAGGGACAGGAGGAGAGGGAACGGCCTCAGGCTGGGCCAGGGCAGGCTCAGGGTGGGCACCAGGAGCAATTTCTGCACTGAGGGGCTGTTAAGCTGTGGAAGTTTGGGGTTCCCATCCCTGGAGGTGTCCAAGGAAGGCCTGGACATGGCACTCAGTGCTCTGGGCTGGGTGACAAGGTGGAGGTGAGTCAATGACCTTGGAGATCTTTTCCAACTAAATGATTCTGAGATTCTACTGGGACATGTCTTTTTAAGTTCCAAGAGTGAGGGAGGAGTTGATGGCTTCTCTCCTGACCCAAGCAAAAATTCAGGAGTAGAGAGCATTGTAGTCAGGAACATTCACCCCACTCCATGTTGAAAATCTCAGCCTGAAGCGTCGAGCAAAAATTCATCTGTTGAGTGAGCTTGACTAAAATAACCCATTTGAAAGATCCACCTCCTGTTTTATTGACCTCCTGTCCTGCTGGAAGGCTGTTCAGGCCTATCCATCAAGGAATCCAACCCTACTCCCACAGAATTCGGAAAAGCAAAGGCAATGCCAGATTGAGCTGTAAGTGGATGAGTAGATGGTTGTGTCCACTGGTGCAGACATTGGAAAACTGCCCGTGTTTCATTCACAGCCATCTCTGAGAAGCTCTGTTCCATCCCAGCCAAGCTGGCTGTCTTTTTGCTTTTGCTTCCCCAGGGGCACAGTGTCAAATTAGTCATTTTTACAAGAGCAGGGAGCTTTATAACAGCCCCAACATACGTTCTCTGGAACACCAACAAGATAAATTCACTTTGTACAAATACAAGCAGCAGTTGCTGTATCTCTCCTGGGTTGCTTTTTCCTTTTTTACAATGGAGCAGGTGCAATGCCTGTATCTGTTATCAGTGTCTAATATGGTTTGAGCTAATAAGGAATTGCTCACGTTGTCTAGGTGTTGCACACAGTCCATTAGTCACCCCGTCTAGTGCTTATCACAGTTCACAAAAAAAACATTTGGGATGAGTCATTAAGATTCATTAAAGAATATCTTTGTCACAGCAGCAAATGAGGGAGAAGTATGGAAGGGATGGGCGGGGGTATGTTTAATATTTGTGCAGAACATAAGACATATGCTGTGTACCGAGGAGCTTGGGAACAATCCTGGTTTCCTAGACTATTATTAGCAGAGCAAAAAGTGAACCTAGTCATGTTGATCAACCCTAGGAAGAAAATTCTGTATTTGGAGTGTGGAATAATTCACTTTTTGGGGGAGTCTGGCTCATAGGGTGTGCTGTCCCACACCAGGGTCCCTAAGTCTTGCTCCACCCTGTGTGCAGCTTTCTCAGTGTCAGAAGCCCTGGAGCACTGTGGTCCCCTTGCCTTGTTCATGTTCCCAGCAAAGCAGACGTTCCTGCAGGACAGGGACACGGCCACTCCTGTGGCCACCACGTGTCCCTGTCCTGTCCACTGTGGCCACCTGGTTCTGTGTGCAGCTCAGATGCTGCAAGCACTCAGCAGGGGCTTGGTGACACACAGGACAGATGACCAGCAAACACTCCGAGTGGGACAGGCTGTGCCAGGCTGAAAAAAAAAAAAAAAAAAAAAAAAAGAAAAAGGGAAATAATTTCCTTAGCCCATGAAAATCTGCTGGACCTTAGGCATGAGGACTTTATTGTCCCCTTGGAACAACCAAATCACTCTCAAAAAAACCCTTTGTGAATTGTATTTTAAAAACCAAAAACAACCCAACAAACAAAGTAAACCCAAGCCGTGATTGCTCAAACCCTTGTATATTCTTTTTGCTCTTTTAAATTTCATTTTAATTTTTTGAAAACATGCTTCTACTTTGAACAGTCTTTTTTTTGCAAACAGCGGGTTTTGGTGGAGCCCTGGACACACCAAGCAAAGGGAGGGAGTGCTGTAAGCAGTTCCTCTCCTCACAGATCTCCATGTAGCTTTTCCCCCACTGGCATGAATTCCCCTCTGTGGGCCAGATGTGCTTTTCTGCTCTCAGGAGATGAGTGTTTCCATAGCTGAGCTGTCCTGCTGACAGATTTCTGGAGTCACTGCTCACTCCCAGGTGTGAAGTGGATTGCTCTCCAGCCTGGGGCAGATAAGCAGCCACAGGACTTTGTTGCTGCTTCTCCTAGCATTGGAAATCTTTTAATTAGGAGAGAAATAAACTGTCCACGTTGTTTCTTTCTTTCCTGTAGGGCAGTCTCTTTCCTTTGTCTCGGCGCAGTCTGGTTTTCTGAACGTGGCTGATTCAGAAAGTAAGCTGAGGGTTGCCCAAAAGTCTTTCAATGAGAATACAGATTTTGCTATGATCTTTATGGTAATAATTCAGTTGTTTTTTTTTTTTTTATCAATGTGATAAGTGATTGCCCCTCACATTCCAGCTTTCACTCTCTGTATGGAAATTAAACTTTGAAAGCAATACACTCTCAGTCCCATGCAGATCAGCTCTGCTGATTCCCATTGGATTTCTTTAAGCAGAACCTTTTAGTGCTCCTGAGTAAATCCAGGAAAAGCTGCAGTTGTGCAGTTGTCTTATCTCAGGGGAACACACACTTTGGCCAGGCAGGAGAGAAACGGAACAGATTTTAAAAGATAGGGATTTCAATCTCAGCTTCTTTAAATTCCTTCTGTGCTTTTCCAATAACCTGGCATTTCTGGGAACTCACACCCAGCGTGTGCCAGGGTTTATGGTCACAATCATCTTTAAATACCCATTCCCTGGACTTGGAGACTCTGTCTCTTCCCAATGTTTTTGCAGTTTGCAGCCCTGCCTCAGGCTGGTTGAGCCTTTGCTGCAGCTCCCAAACACCAAACACATTTGGGGCAAAGTTGTGAATCACAGAATCCCTGAGGTTGGAAAATCCCTCCCAGCCCATGGAGTCCCAGCTGTGCCCACCTCGTCACCCTGAGTGCCACCCCCAGGTNGATGATGCTTCCAGAATGGGACTTGCTGGACTCCAACACATAAAGCCCAGCATTTATATAGTAACACCATTCTGATGTCAAAAACCCCCAAAAACCAAAGTTAAGGATTACATAGAAAATATTCCATAAATCCTTAGTAATGCATTGAATTCCCACATGTGATATTCTGACATTAAAACCTTCCCTCACTTTCCTTAGGTCTCTGTATCCTGTGTTGTTACACGCTCCAGTGGACAGTTCAGTTGCTGAGAAAGAGGTGAAGGGATTTTAAATGAGCACACTCCACTCCTTTTGCTGTTCTCCAGCATACTGAAAACACCTAAAGGAATTTGGTTTTTCCAGGATATTCCCTTCTCCCATCCCTGCATATATTCCCTTGGATGAAGCACATCCCTAAAGAAAAAGGTTTGTTTACCAATAATTATTCCAGAAACTCTTGCTTTCTCTGCAAGGATGTGTTTTAGCTTGGAATGAGCTTAAGGAAATGGAAGTCACGGAGTCACTCAGCCTTTTTTTTTTTTTTTTTTTCTTCTGGCTTCCTGTTTCCCCCAAACAACTTTGGAACCATTTGGTCAATTTTAACCAAAGCTGGGAAGGATCTCCTGATCTGAGGGAAATAAAGTTCTCAGAAAAAAAAGAGTCAGCAGAGCAGATAAAAGACACCAGACCTTGTGCCCCCACAGAGATAAAGGCAAGAAACGTGGGGTCGACTGTATTTGTTTCCAGAGAATCACACAAGAAATAAATGCTATTAACAGGAACCTTTGATCAGGGCTCACATCTTACCAGGCTTGAGATAAGAATTTGTGTGTTATTAGAGATGAGATAAGGCCATCCAAGACGAGAGCAGCATCATTTGTTCTCCTGCTGGCAGAAGGACGTGCTGCTGTGGTGAAGTGCAATATTTCCCTCAGTTCAGGGGCTGCTCACCCCTCCCTGGGCTCTTCCTGAGCCAGTTCTCCTGTGGGAATGTTTGGGGAGGTGCGAGAGACCTGTGTTGCTGTCTCAGTGTTGCCTGAGAGCCCTCACAAATTGTGAGGATCCACTGAAAATACACTCCCAAGCCTACAAATGGTGGGGCTGGGCGACTCCCAGGCTTCACCAGGACATGCCAAATGGAAACATTCCCAGAACCACAGAAGTGGGGAATTACGGAATGGTTTAAGTTGGAAGGGTCTGTAACTGGCATCCAGTACCACGCCCTGCCATGGCAGGGACACCTTCCACTGTCCCAGCCTGCTCCGAGCCCTGTCCAGCCTGGCCTTGGGCACTGCCAGGGATCCAGGGAATTCTCCAGCTGCTCTGGGCACCCTGTGCCTCCCCAGTCTTGCAATAAAGATTTTTTTTTCCTAATATTTAATCCAACTCTGCCCTCCTTCATCTTGAGCCCATTCCCCCTTGTCCTGCCACTGCAAGCCCTGATGAAAAGCCTTTCCCCAAACGAGAGAAGTAATGACTGAAAGCCATGACTGTCTGAAGGCTGTTCCAATTGCATTCATGAGTGAGCTGGCAGTTTCACTTGGGAGCCTATTTGGCAAATGGCCACTGCTATCGATGCTTAGGTTTGCCAGATCTTACCAGGAATGAATGATCAGGCATGGAAAATGGGCCTCCATCCATCCCTAGGGAGTGAATCACATTCCTCAGTGCAGGAATGTCATTAATGCCTTTTTTTTCTTTTTTTTTCTTTGTTTTTTTTTTTTAATAAATTATTTTTTTAATATGTATTCCAGGTCTGTAAGTAATGTGGGGACCTCATGCTTGGCACCCCAGTGGGGAAAGTGACACTCTTCTCCCTGCTGTGACAATCTACAGGATTTCAGTGCTCCCTCCTAAATCCTACCAGTTCCCCATATTTATAGTATATTTATAGAGAGTATTTTTCATGCCTATTAGTGGCAGGACAAGAGACACATTCATTTTTTGTGATTTTGGGGACTCTCATCATGCAGGTGATTGATCTCAAGCACGAGCTTAGCAATGTTGAACTTGGGACCTGCACGTCTTTTTGTCTCTGGGTTTCCAAAAATAAATCTTCCTCGCTTATCATTCTGACATCTTTTGTAAACAGTGAATTCAAGAGCAAACTTTGTAAAGCTCTTAACCCTAATCTTCCCCACAAGCTCCAAAGGTTGAATTACCAATTATGCCCTGTGTTTGTTTTTGTCCTCTGGGTCTCAATTTTCATGCTTACTTTTGCTGCTGGGGACTCTGTGAGGCTCTTAGGTCGGGTTTTATATGAGCAGGGCAACCCCTTCCTTTCCCAAAGCCCTGCCCTGGAGTTTAAAAAGGCAGGGGAGTGAAAGAATAGCTTGTACTTGGTAGCATGTAAGTGGCAGATTTTGAGCCGAGGTCTGCAGGAGAAGAGAATTAATTAGTACAGAACCCCAGCCTGCTTTCTGACTCATTTTTTTCAGCTCTCTCCACAAGAAACCCAGGGGGTCAGCAGCCACTGTGCATTTTTCAGGTGGAAGAAGCAGCAGCGGGGGGCTGTGGGAGCAGGTGAGGAGGCCCCAAAGCAGAGCTGTAGGAAGGGCTGAGAATCTCCTGAGTCATGTCCCTGGTAAAGGCTGTGGCTGGTGTGATGTAAAGCCTTGGGGGAAACGGTGTTGGAGCTTCCAGTGGCTCGGCTCAGCTCTGAGGGAAGGGCTGAAGGTGGGAGAGGCAGAGGGAAGATGGGAATCGTCCAAAGGGAAGAGAAATTCGGAGAATTACGTCTCCTGTTCTTCCTCTGTGGGATGCTGGTTTGAAGCCCAGCTACAGTTACTGGCAGCCTGTTTCCCTGCGCCATTCCCTGCTGGATTCCTGGTTAATTCAGATTTCCCTTCCCGTGAGGACTCTGACGAGGTCCCTCTCCTCTACCCGGTTGCTCCTTTTCAGCAGAGGTAGGAACATAATTCGTTCCTGACCTCCTGTCATCTGCCAAACGGGGCTGCAGTTGGGTAAGGGATCAAAATTTACTATGGGAAAACAGCCAATCATATGAGATACAGCACGATCACGTATTTCCTTATAAAAATGTCATTAAAATAGCAAAATATCCGAATCAACTCAACAGCTTTTAAACGTCTGTTGAATGCACCTTAGTGAGTTACATGCTGTATGTTTCACTTAAAAATACAGCATGTTTAATTTTTTTATTTTTTTTTTTTTTTTAGCTATTTACATTGTAGAAGAGGCTTTTGGAGAAAAAAAGCTCTGAGAATAAATGTATCATGCTGTTGGCTGATATTTTGGTTTCTTTGCTGGGACAACAAACTATTTTCACCCCAGAAATGATTTCTCTGGGAGATGGTGTTCATTCTGCAGAACAGGTGGCTGAAGAGAGTTTGAATATTTGATAGCACACACCGAGGTGTTCAGATGAACTGGTCATTTAAAAACAAAATCAAGAGGCATGCATCTCTAGGGAATAGTAAACAGAGTTGGAGTCATTCCTAATTATTGGGATACAGCTCTGTCATCAGCTTCTTCTCTAGATACTAGTATTTATAGAAATAATTATTATGCAGCATTTAAATTCGGGATGCGCACGGTTCTTTAATTGGGGGCTGAACTTGTGTTTGGCGATCTGGATTCCTATCCTTACTCATCTGTCTATCATTTATAAAGATTATATATCTGAAACGTGACCTGTACATAATTATAATTAATTAAGTCACCAGCAGTATGCTGAAAAACTTGCATTTCAATCAGGGGTTGAATAATTAAGGCAATTAGTAGAACTGACTATTTGCAATATGGCTTCTTGAAAATGTGGAATAATTGCTAATCTTCTAGGCAGAGATGGACAGAACACCAGCCTGGTATTTAATTCAGTAAATACAAATTAGGTGAGGTGGTGCAAGTATGGAATTCCTTTTTTTTGTCCAAATTTCCAGAGGTCATAAACTGGGTGAGTGACACACAGCCCAGCGGATTCTTTCAGGGTGAAACGGCAAGTTCAGGGTGTCCAGATGAATCCTTGAGCTATTAAAAAATTCCCTTCTCTCGGCTTTCATAATTTTTATTTATAATCCTTAATTTGTGTGGTCGGGAGAGTAACAGTCCTCGTTCCTCACCCCGCTCTGCCAGGGCTGCTTGTCCCTGGGGCTCTGGAGGAGCTCCAGGCTTCCCTGAGCCAGCTTGCCGTTGGTTCTTTATCCCAGGAAGGGATAAAGAACTTCCCCGTTGGTTCTTTATCCCAGGAAGGCGTCAGGGGCTGGGACACCCACGCCGGGCAAACTCAGCCCTCCGTCAGCCCTGCCGGAGCAGGCACGCCACGTGTGGGAGAAATCAGCGTGGAGCATGGAGAAACCAGAGCCAGCCTTCCCAGCCCTGCCTGGTGGCATTCCACTGGCAGGGAGATGGCCTGGATAGGGCTGGGGGAGCTGTGCCTGCAGCTGGGGAAAGGCAGTGACTCAGGGCTTGGGGGGGAAGGTGGCCGAGCCAGCCGGGCTGGCAGAGCGGAGCTGGCCTGGCTGCCTGGCTCAGAACCATCCTCAGGGGCTGCTGGGTGATGCCACCGGAGCTGGCCTGGCTGCCTGGCTCAGAACCATCCTCAGGGGCTGCTGGGTGATGCCATCANCAGCTGGGGAAAGGCAGTGACTCAGGGCTTGGGGGGGAAGGTGGCCGAGCCAGCCGGGCTGGCAGAGCGGAGCTGGCCTGGCTGCCTGGCTCAGAACCATCCTCAGGGGCTGCTGGGTGATGCCACCGGAGCTGGCCTGGCTGCCTGGCTCAGAACCATCCTCAGGGGCTGCTGGGTGATGCCATCACCCTCTTTCCCAACCCAGGAGCCGAGAAAATGTGTCATGATACTCACCAGTATCAATGGGGTGCCTTGAGGGCAGGGCTGGGGACTTGTGGGGACTCTGGGGATGCCAAACCCTCCTCTCAGTCCCAGCACAGCAATGGAGGGGGTCTCCATGGCCTGGGGTTTTCTCCTGGGTTTTTTTTTTGTCCTGCTGCTTTTAGTGCTTCTGACTTCTCATCTCTCTGTGCCTGAGGCCTAACTTGGATTAGAGGATTTGTGTCTGTGTTGTCAGGTGTGTGTGACACGCACCAGGTGAGCTCACTGTTCAGCAATCTGGATTTTGCACACATTTTTGTTGTCTTTTGAAAGACCTGTTGAGCTTGTGGTAGTGGGGACCATGCTACAAGACAAGTTGGCTCAAGTGTTTCATGAAAATCTCAGTTAAATGATTCTCAGCTTTTAATTTTTTTTTTTTTTTTTAAAGCTTTTGTGTTTATACCCCAAGAAAGTTAAGAGAATATTGCCAAATTTTCCTCTCAGGAACACACATACATTTTCCAGAACTTGGATAATTGCCCTCTATGTTTTTTCCTATGTTTGTTTTTTTTCTCCAGTTGGTTTGTTTGTTTGTATTTGTTTTTATTTTTTTTTTCTCAAGTCCCATTTGAATGAGGCACTCCAAGACTGTGGCCTGTGGAATTTTTTCCAGATTAACACTGGGCACACACAGCAAACCCATCTCCCTGCCCCAGGGCTTTGCCCAAGTAGGGTTTGTACCTTTAAAGCAAAGAGAGTGATTCAATGTCCTGTGTGTGACAGGGACAGCTCCTAACAAGTCTGGAGGTATTTTTAGAAGTTGATAAAATTACACTTCATAAAACACCGATCAGGCAGCTAGAAAGAGGAAATAAGAGTGGAGAGACTTTGGGAAAACATTACTGTATTTTTAATTATCAGCCCTTTTGATGTTGTCAGCCCATACCTTAAGCAACAGGAATAATTGTTTAACTTCCTTCCTATTTAATGCGGTCATTTTATGGCTCACAGGCACGGCTTTTGCTCCTGAGCCACCATTCACAGCTGTGGCCAGCCCTGGGGACAGCGTTTTGGGCCACACAGCTGCCCTGGCAGTGGTGTCTGCCAGGGGACAGCGACAGGAGGAGAGGGAACGGCCTCAGGCTGGGCCAGGGCAGGCTCAGGGGGGGCACCAGGAGCAATTTCCCCCTGGAAAGGGTGGCCAGGCCTTGGCAGGGGCTGCCCAGGGAGCTCTGGAGTGCCCATCCCTGGAGGTGTCCAAGGAAAGAGTGGAAACCTGCGTTCTCCTCATGGAATCCACTGAAATTTTATCTTTCTGGGACTGAAATATTCCCATTTATGGTATTGACATATAAATATCCATATGCTGAGCTGGGGAGGAAGGATGAGCCCTCTGCTCCTAAAGGAATGCCTTTCTCAAGGCAAAGAGAAGTCCAGTTTTGTGGAAATAAAACAGTGCAAATGGAAATAGGGTCTGGAGCTGTTGGGCTGCTGAAATCTACAGAAAGGAACAGGTGTAAAATTAAAGCAAGTTTTCATAATCTCCTACACTGAATACTCAAACCAGCTGAGTCTGCCTATTTTGAATTGGTGTTTCCACTGAATTTTAGATGTCGACACCAGTTAAAGTTCTGGCTCTGTGGATGGAGCCTAAATTTATTGCTCTTAAAAAAAAAAAATAAATAATTTTAATATCCCTGATGGCCCAGGACAGGATCTACTCATCCCTTCAGATAAAGGTATCTTAGATCAAAGTCAGCTCAGATTTTTTTGACATCACTTACACTCACAAAGAAAGGAAGGAATTAAAATTCTTTCAGATGAAACCTTTGCTTCTTCATGAGTTAAAGTTGCTGAGAAGACCAGCAAAAATTATGATGTTTTCTGCTCATTGTGGCAGCTTGCAGGTGAGCACGGGGAGAGATTATGATACTCAGCACTTTCCCTTTAGGATGGAGATTTTTCCAGCGTGGAAAGAAGCCTGGATAAATCCAGAAAGTTTTTTTTTCCCTTCCTATTGATGCCAGAAGAGATGCTCTGAGGTTCTGACTCCACGTGAAATTCTCAGTCAGGGAGACTCACACTCATCCCCAGAGCTCCATGGAGCCTCAGCAGAAAGGATGAAAGTGTAAGGATGGTATTCCTGTGTAAGCAGCTTGCTCAGAGAGGGACTTCAACTCCTGGAAGGAAGTTGGGGAACGGTGGCCTGCAGGACAGCTCAGAGAATTTACCTGGATGCAGCTTCTCTCCTCCACACATCCCTCCTGAAAAGCAGAGATATTCTGGGCTTACAAACCCAGTGATGCAGATATGCCACCCTACAAAGATCCCAGGCATGGCAGAAGAATTTCCAGAGAGCAGAGTGGTCACTTCTGTGGTGGACTCTCTGTGTTCTTCAAAAAGTGTAAAGGGGCTGCAGCAGTGACAGAAGATGGACTCTGACTTAAATTAAGGAATCATCCCAAAACTAGGAGAGGCCCAGGAGGGCAAGGTGGCTGCCCCAGTTCTCCTTCATGATCAACAGTGAAGCTCTTGGATGACAGGAAAACAAAGACTGAGAATAAAGGCTGGGAGAAGGTTCCCTGTTTTGAGAGAGACTTTCACATTTTTTGCAGCTTTCCCTTTTCCCAGTGATGCAGTGAAGGGCATCTGCCACAGGAAAGCTGCCTCCCCTGGAGAATTCCTCCTGATTCCAAGAAACTCCAGCCTGAGCTCTCAGATCTCTGCATTTGTAAACAATCTCAGCACTTCTCTTCTTTGGGATCCATCCAAGCTGCACTTTACTCGAATGTTGTTCTATTCCTGCTCCCTGATGCAGTCCATCACACTTTTTTTCTGCATTTCACTTGTTTTGATTGTCACCAGAGAACTTTCAGCGAGGCAATTTTTTGTTGTTGTGACGGCTGGCGAATATTGTGTTGGGGGAAAAATAAAAGTTTCTAATCAAAGTAGCTGTTCTTTGTTGTTTGCAGTCTGGATGGAGACAATGCAGATGGGTGAGTCAGTGTAAGTGGCATCTGATGCTCTGAAAGAAAAACTCCTTATATAAACACCTGAGTGATCTGATGAAGTTTTCTACATGTATTCACGGTAAATGAATTTTTTGAATACTAATTAAAGGCCTAAGAAATCTTTGGAAACCCTCTTTCAGTGCCACAGTTCTAAAGGAATACATCTTTCAGATCTTCCAGGTAGAGATTTTGGTATGCTTTATTGGCTTTTTTCAGGCTTTTTTTTTTTTCTTTTTCCAAATTGAAAACAAATTTAAAGCCGTGTGCAAACATTCACTCACGCTTAGCTATGTGCAACTGGATTTGGAACAGCAATCCTGGCAGTGGTTTCTCTTCCCCTTTAAAATGCATATTTTCCATTTAGCAGTGTGGCTAATGAGTGTTGCTATTTCTAATGAAGCCTTTTTTTTTTTTTTTNAGCAAACTGTTTTTTTTTTTTTTTTTTTTTTTTTTTTTTTTTTCCAGGTTAGCAGTGAATCACTTCAGGCTGTGACCTTATCTGATCTTGCATGTTCAGAAGGGCTGAGTCTAATCAATAATTGGTGAGGTTTCATCACGGAGCCCGTGGGTGCTGCAGGAAGCAGTTTGGTGATTAAATACTTGACACTCTTGCTCTCAACCATTCATGAAACTCTGCCCCATGGAAGACCTGGTAGTAGCACGCAGCCTTTTGGAAAACTGAGATTTTCACTGCTCAGCCTTCATCGCTATCCCATGGTGGTTTTTGTGTTGGGCTATTCATCCGGGCAGTGCTGGACGAATTCCAGTTTTGATAATTGTTTTCTGCCTAGCTTCCTTCCATTTCAGTTTGGTCTGCTGTTCTCCTTTGTTCCCTAAGCCAAGGTGTTAAACTGCTGGTAGGATTGCTTCCCAGGCCAGCACTGGGAATGCTGCCTGGCACAGGGTGGGTGCAAATCTGCTGCCTCCCAACATTATCAGGTATTTTTTCAGCTTCTCGAGGGGCTCTGTCTGTGAACAACTGATAATGTCCTGTGGAAACATCTGGATGGGGTCAGCTCTTCAGCTTCCTGGGCTGGAAAGACTTCAGCTATTGAGGTGCACAGATGTAGTGTGAGCTGCAGTTTGATGTTTAGATCACAGACAAAAACTTGTGCTTTTTCTGTCCTCTGACAGCCCCTGGGAATTGTTAGTGTTGGTGTTAAAGTGCTCTGTCAAACACGGAGGGGATGTCTGAATGCCTTTCTTGTTTGTTTGTGTTCCAAATGTGTAAAGGCAGCCTGGAAAGCTCCCGGTGTTTGTTGTTGGTGGCATTCCCTGAATGCCTCCATCTCCCTGCTCATCCTGGAGGAACAGAGGGGATTTAGCAGCTGATCTCCTGCCCTGAAGCTTCGGTTTCAGTGCTGTCCCTCCAGGAGCAGGGAGAGCATCCAGGATATTTCTCTGAGCTAACAGGGAATTGGGAGCTGGAAGAGGGAAAGGGCTTGATAATCCTGGTATTTCTGGGAATCACAGACTCAGTTCCCAGCCAGCAGTCTGTGCTGCTGGAATGAGCATCAGGTTTTGGAAATATCAGTGTTCCACCTCCCCCTGGTAGGGTAGATCAGTCAGGTCACAAAAATCATTCTGATCATTCTGGACAGTTCCAGTCCCCACTCCTTTCCCAGTCCAGCTGCTTGTTTTGCCTGGGTTGCTTCTTTGCAGCAGGAACATTCAAAGGGGCAGGAGGAGAGACCGGTTTGCTGGAGCTGGAGCTGCTCAGATGAAGCCAGAGCAAAGCAAACTCAGTCTAACGAGATTGGTTTGGGGTGATGTGAGGGGTTTTGATTTCTGTGGGGAAAATAAGAATCCTAAACCCCTGGCTGTGGATGCCCTCCTTGTCCTGGCTGCAGCTCTGCCAAGTGGAGCTCATCAATGCTTTCCCCATCCAAAATTATCCCTCACTGCATCTCCTGGAGGAGCTGTTCCTTGGGCAGGGGTGGGGATGGGAGAGCTAAAACCAGTTTTAGTCAAAATGAGCAGGTTACCTTGCACAACACACAGGAGGTCCTTGCTAACTGGACTCAAGGAAGGTCTACCTCGCCCTCCAAGAGCTTCAGCAAGTTGAGTTTGGTGACCTGACATTTTCTGCCTTAACTTCCATTGCAGATGGACTCTGAAACGCAGATGGAAGCTGTTTTAGGGGAGGCTCAGGCTGGGGATTAGGGAAAGGCTCTTCCCCAGAGGGTGCTGGCACTGCTCAGGCTCCCCAGGGAATGGGCATGGCCCCGAGGCTGCCAGAGCTGCAGGAGCTGCAGGACAGCGCTGCCAGGGCTGCCAGGCTGGGATTGCTGGGGGTCTGGACAGGGCCAGGAGCTGAACTCAATGATCCTGTGGGTCCCTTCAGCTCAGGATATTCCATAATTCCAAAATCAGTGCTGTGGCTACCCCCTTGCTGGCTGTGCTGGGTGGATTTACATCCTCAGCCTCCCAATACCTCCCTACAGGGTGATCCTGCTGGGCCTGTTTGGGCACACATTGTTTTTGTGGGGTATTGTCATCCGGAGAGTCCCAATGGAAATTTTTGTCCCTGTGTACCACGGAAATATGTGGGGACAAATAGAGCCTGCCCAGAAGAGCTGTAAATATGTGGGGACAAATAGAGCCTGCCCAGAGAAAGGTCATGGCTTGTGTTGTGTCTAGATGAGAAACTGAGGCCAAGAGGGTGAGGAATGAGCCTGGACCTCCTTCCAGGACCCTACAGAAGCCCTCCATCATTGCTACCCCAAATCTGAAAATGTTCAAATCCCTGAACTGGTCCCTAGTGCTCAGAGCCCAGTTGTTTCCCGGTCCAAAATCTGTAGTTTTAAGTCACGGTTTTATTTTTAGATCAACACCACCCGAGCTGTAATTACACTTGTACCAATCAAGCGTGTGGCAATGCTCATGGGTCTCTGAGTAGTCCCGTCGTGTAAGGATTAATTTGAGGGATTGGAATGGCAGGTGTTGCACAGGAGCTGACACTGAGGTTTCACCTGCCCCATAAAGCTCCTCAAAGGTGATGTCCCAAGAGGAGAGAGCAGCAACAGCAGGCGCTTGGTTCGGGGTCCTTTTTCACCCTCTCCTTTCAGAGGGATCCTCCAGCCCTGACCGTATCACGTCAGGGAACACATTTTTAATGCTGCTTTATTAGAGAGTCAGAGGCATTTGTGGGATTGGTGTGGGAGTACAAAATTGTTTTCTGATGAGGAATTGAGTCGAGGTTTCTTGGCGTCTCGTGTAGTGGCTGTTTGTGTGTAAACTTGAAACCAAACCAAGCAAAAGGAGTGAAACCATCCAAGGCCTAAAATGTCGTCTGGCAGAGAGGAAAGGCTGCAAATACCAGATTCTGGGAGCCCAGAACCAGCTGGCTGCTGTTCATGCTGAAGTGAGTGCTCACCAGACATTCCAAAGCTGGCCATAAAGCCTTTCTAAGCTCACTCTGGTCACTGCTACTCATTTCAGGATCGCTGGCAAGCATGAAGGGGGCTTCTGTTTAGCTGTGGGAAAAGAAGGCAGGGAAAGCAGCACCAAGTCCACAGTTTTAGTGTCCTTTCTCCTGTGGTTCACAGCACAGACCGGAGTCCAGCTCCATCTGGAGCCAGCTTTGCTGGTTTTCAGCAGCACCAGGGTGAAACCAAAGTGTAATGACAAGTCACAAAGGCTGTAATAAAGCCATGCTCCCTGAGAAAACAGCTCTGGTGGTTTAGGAGGTCCTTGCCTCTCCCATCCCTTGGATAGAGGCTCCTGCTCCCAAAATGGTGCCAGAGAAAGGAGTGTGGGATCATGCTCTGCTTCAGAACCTTCCCATCACCCCTCTTTCCTCAAAGCAAACCCACTGGGAGCTGCAGGCTGTGGCCATCTCCAGCTGGAGGGTGATAAGAAACCCACAGCATGAGGGGGGGGAGGCTTGTCAGAACCCATTCTGGAGCCCGTCATGACCCATTGTTCCCTTTATTGGAAGCAGTTGTGCCTATTGCACGTCCCCATACTTCAAAAAATCAGACCTGGAACACAACGGATGGCGCTTGCTGCTCGGAAATGTTTCTTTTTCTACATTAAAACACAGGAGGAGGCTTCGTCGCTGCCGCGGCAGCAGCGGCGGCAACATCCTGACACAGTGAGACTGCGAAGGAAGTTTCGTTCTGAATACAGCTAATCTCACACTAAAAACATAACCCTCCGAGGCCTGGAAGCGAGCACCACGTGTGAAATGGTCTCAGCTGTCATGTGGAAGGATGAGTTTTCAAAGCCACCCCTGAGAGATTATCGCTAAACCGAGCCTTGCGCAAGGCTGGACTCGGAGGGATCGGTGTGTGCACATCTGTGGTTTCAGTGACCTTGACAGAGTTGTTTCCCAGTATAAGTAAAATCAGAAGTGGAACTTGCAACAACAAGCAAATGTGTTTTTTGCGCTGTACTCCAGGCGGATTAGTGATGTCATGGCTACTGTGTGCTGTACCTCTGTCTCCTTTAATGCCTTTTATTTATTTTCTTTTTTCTCCTTGATGCTAATGTGGCTTAGAATTTCTTCAGCTAAGGAGCTCACAGCTCTTGGCATCCTGCCCCACAACATTTACCTGGAGCTCTTGCAACCTTCTGTGACATCAGCTTTACTGTTGAGGGTGTAATTGATCTTAGCCAGCCTCAAACATGCTCATTATAACATTCATTGTGGTTCTTTTCCAACACTGGTACGTGTCCATCTCGGGACATCTACGCAATATCCACCTCCATATACTTTCTTCATTTGTATGGGGGTTATTTTCCTAGGGGTGATGGGGTTTTATTGATCCTCACAAAGTGTGAGGATTAGAACAGCCCAGGGCAAAGAAGTTAAAAAAAAAATAAAATAGGGGAAAAATATTAAGGAAGAACTGCAGGCTGTGTTGTCTTTGTGGACTTAGCAGACTGAGTAGGTTTTTTTATGTATTTCTTCTTTTCTGGTGATGCTGGTACCAGATGGCTGATTTACAAGTCAAAAACTTCAAGCATCCAGTAGTTCAGCCTCTTACTTCCAGAAGTAAGAGGATGGATCGTGCTTGATTGATTATGCTAACGTGGCCCATGGAAATTCTCTTCAGATGAGAGGCTGTGGGGTGGAGGCACTGGGAGCTCATTTTTGAGTTCTGCTCCGGGTCCCATCCCGGCCCTTGGAAGTCCAACACCCACGGAAAACCTGAGGAGGTGGGTGGAATGTGTAGCAGACTGTCTGTGGAAAAATAGAACCCCCTTTGCTCATGGTTTAGGGTGGGTGCACAAAGAGGAAGAGGGGATTTTCCTCCACTTCTCTCCAGGAATTTGAGACGTGGTTTCATTTTTCCTACAGTTAAGCACATTCAGTAAATAGCATAAACATCACAACTGAAGTAATACCTCATCAAACACTGTGAAAAGGATGAAGATATTTAGATGACACATAAATACACTGAGTTTTCAGCCACGGTATACAGTGAAGTGCTTTCAATGGAAAATCAAGGCTTTCAAAGCAATTCATTTAACATTTCCATTTTAACACTTCCTCAAAGTCAATTGCAGCAGAGAACATGCAGCTCAGTTTGCTTCTTCAAACCACGACACAAAATAGTCCAGAATTTCTGCTATGAAGCAACAAAATCCCTCCAGGATAAAAATGCAGATTTTTTTTTTTTTTTCCTCCCACTGATGACATGGCATAAGGCCTTTTCCAGTTTGCTGTCAAAGAAAGGATATGTCTTCATTGCTGATTAAATGCACTGCAATTAACTAAAGTTTCGTTTGGTTTGATATTCTCCCCTCCCAAGTTATGTTAATGTGGATAAATAGTGTGATAGAAGCAGCCCCTCCTTGAAATAAAATGTGGGCAGTTCAGTGCAGGCTGGTCCTGAACTCAAGGATGCTGAGGATGCTGAGGGGTTCATTCCAGGGATCTCTGCAGGAATCCATGTTTTCTTCTGAATTTGTACATTTGTATTATCTCAGCACACAGGGGAGCTGGGGGAAGTGAATAATCATAGAGTTATAGAATCACGGAATGGTTTGGGATGGAAGGGATTGGAAGGGATGTTAAAAATCACCCAGTGCCATCCCTGCCCTGGCAGGGNAGAAATTGTCCTGTGACCAATTTAGATTGTATTAACTAAAGCTTCAGCCTGTGTTTCTTTTGGCTAAAATTGGTTTAAAAGGTACAAAATGCAAGTGAAGATCTTTTTATCTCAGTGGGTCTCAGCCAAAAGGCATCAACCACTCAGGCTCCATGTTCTGCAGCAAGGACAATCCCTGAGTATTTCTTCCAGACCTACTTATTTTTGTTTTCTTTATTAATTGCTTCACTGGAATTCCTTTATAATCAGATATTAGGGGAATAATAGTATTGAGAGAAAGCCAATATAAGCAACCTCCTTATCCTGTCCTTTACAAATAAATATTAAAAATAAATTCCACCAATAACAGTTTGTTCTTTGGTAAGGGGCTAATGGGACACAGGACTTTGCATGCTGGAACAGCCACTGGAATGAAGATATTATCATAAAAATCACTAAATCTTGACTTCATTAAAACCTATTTAATAGGCTTGACATTTTTTTTTTCCTGGCCAAAATTTCTAAAGTTATGTAATAAACTCTGTGAGCCTTATCCTCCAGGGTTATTTCCACACTCTATTAACAGGCTATAGCAGGTTTTTAAAATATGCAGCATGGTGTGGTGTGTACCTGGGAACAAGGAACAGAAAGTTCTTTCAGAGATTGTATGTACATATGTCTGTAGGCTGCATGAGCTTGCCTAAACAATTCACACCATTATCAAGAGGATCTTGGCAAAAACAAGAGAAAAAGAGATTCAGTGGGTTACATAACAGGCACATATCTCTTTCCTTCTTGAGCAATGGCTGCCTCCACTCAACAAATGATATTTGAAGCATTCCATAAAAACTGCTAACGAGAAATCAACTCCCGTGGCCTCTTCAGGAATGGAACTGGTTACGTGTGGGATGGTGAGACGCTGGCTTCAGTTGTTTAATCTTCTGGGTAATCCCAGATATTTGCATTCCTGGAGATTTTCAAAATTGCTATCTTTAAATATTTAGTTGCAAAAGGTGGATGCAGAAAGCGTTAAGTTAGGAGGAAAAGTGGAAGGACAAATATCATTCATTTTTTCCAGGCTGAGACAGATCTGCACTGTAACTTTTGGGAGAAATCCACCTGGAAGTCCCCCCAAACACGCCTGACCATGCACAAATCCCGTATTTCTGGATGTATGTGGATATTTCAGAATTTTGGGCTGGCCAGAAGATCAGACCTGATCACAGGATGGATGGGTGGAGATGGGGGTGTCACTGTTCCAGCCTGATCATCTTCCCCAGGGCCCTGTACTCACTTTGGAGGGTTTTTACCACTTATTTCTTTACCCTCAGATGCAGCAAGCCCCAGATTCTTGGTAAAAATTATAGAATTGGAAGGAAATTGACAGAATGCTCACACAAATTTTTCACTGAGGTGATCAAAGGATATTTATGACTCGAATTCCTGAGTGCTGAATGTTTTGACCAAAGCATTTGGTGCCTTGTAGGCAAGGCAAGGGGACAAAAAGCAGCCACTTTCCCATCCCAAATGTGTGCAGGGACAGCCAGAGCAGGCAGCAGCGAGGGACAGGCACATCCTCCCGTTTCCTCCAGCACATCCTCCCCTCTCCTGGCACTCCCTGCGCGGGGACTTCCTGGCCCAGAGGCCGGATTTGTGTTTCTGAGTTTTATGGCTCACCGTGGGCTCTTCTTCCACGAGCTGGGCTGAGCTTTCCCGTTGTGTTTCTGGCTCCTGTGACATCCGACGGCAAAGGATCCCAGAGAGTGGCCGTGTGCCTTGTGGAAAAGTGTGTGTGTGTGTGTGTGTGTGTGCCTGTTTCAACCTATTCCCTCTCCTCTCCTCATCTCGCAGAGTGAGAAAGGAAGGAGACACATCCCGGGTTTGCCCCTTCCCAATCGCTGGGGGGGGTCACGCTGTCACAGTCGAATTGCTCACGCTGTGTCTTGTGCAAACCAAGGGCTTCCCATCTCCTGAGAGCTATTTTTACCACATTTGCATAAAAGATGAACTTCTCCAGTTCCCCTGTTGCAAAACCGAAGTCGTGGGTGCATTTATATTAATATTATTTATATTAACATATATAACATTAATTAAGATATGTAATATATTACTATATAGCATATACCACGACATCTATAACATATATATGCCACGGAGCATATCTAAAAATATAGAATATAAAAATAGATCCCATATGTTTAATTAATATTAATTAATATCCATTAACATTTATGATATTAATTATTTGCATTACCATGTCCCTGTTCTGTATTACCACAGCAACCATACTTCTCAAAGGAGCTGTGCTTTTTTTTTTTGGTCTATGCCATTTTCCCCCCCTGATAATATAAATTGTCTCTGCTCTTTTAAGAACCACCTGGGGATAACAGCTCTACAAATGCAAGGCTTGAAGGGAGACTCTCTTTAGTGTGCTGAGTTTGCTCCTCTCCAGCCAAGACAAGAAAGCTCTAGGAGTGAAGTTCAGAGGGCAAGAAGTCTCTTCCATCCCTTTCCCATGGTTAGGAAACAGCTTTTGTTGAGTTGTGAGTGAAGCCACTTACATAATCTCTGGTCAGAAAGCTGAGCTGGCATGTTTTTGGGTGACTGGAAGTTGAACAAAGAGAAAAAAATAGCGAAATTTCCCAGCTGACCCCAAACCAAAAACCTCCCATTAGGCTGGCACTTACTGCACATCTACTGTGTAATTTGGTTTTGTGCAAAGTGCTCGCACTGAGATTATCTTTGTGTAACTGTCAGGCATTTGCAGATGGGTTTTCTTGTGGAAGATGTCACAGATGCCACATCTGGAAACAGGTGTTTAAAATCATGGAATGGTTTGGGATGGAAGGGATCTTAAAGCCCCCCCAGTCCCCCCCCAGCCCTGGCAGGGCCCCCTCCCACTGTCCCAGGCTGCTCCAGCCCCAGGCTCCAGCCTGGCCTTGGCCACTGCCAGGGATCCAGGGGCAGCCACAGCTGCTCTGGCAATTCCAGCCCGGCCCACCCTGCCAGGAAACAATTCCCTCATCTATCTAACCAAAAATTCCCCTATTTCAGTTTGAAGCCGTTCCCCCTTGTCCTGTCACTCCAGTTCCTGATGAATTGTCCCCCTCCAGCTTCTCTGTAGCCCTTTCAGACTCTGGAGGTTTCTCTGAGGTCTCCACACAACCTTATTTTCTCCACACTGAACAGCCTCTCCCACCTTGTCTCCACTGGGCAGGAGTTCCAGTTCCCTGATCAATTTTGGAATTGCTCCATCAGTTCCATGTCCCAAAGGAATATCTGACATCCCCAAACGCCTCCTCCCAGCTCTCCACAGACATTTGTTCTGCTTCCTTCCCTCTGACACCCCATTTTTGCTCTGCCTGTGTTTCAGAGGAGCTTTGCTTGGCTTTGCTGTATGTCAACTACTGGGGATGGATGGATGGATGGATGGATGGATGGATGGATGGATGGATGGATGGATGGATGGATGGCTGGATGGATGGATGGATGGATATTTTTAGTTCATGCCTAATGGTCTCAAGGAACTTTTAGGATACATGTTCTCAATCATAACCTCACTCTTCTGTCACACATTGTGATGTGCCAGCAGCTCCCCAAAGTCTGGCATGGTGTCATTTTTTTGTACAAACAAAATTTAATATTTTTTGGTTTGTGCAAGTGAAGACTTATGTCACAACTGCAAGAAAAATCATTAAGACAGAAGTTGGGAGAACAATTTCAGTGGGATTCATTCGGAGCCTTGTGTGGGACTATTCCCAGGCTATAAATTTACCTATTCCTTGGGAATATTGGCTTAAAAAAAAAAAAAAAANNTCCTTTTCCTTGGGAAAATTTGCTAAAAAAAAAAAAAAAAAAAAAAAAAAGCCTTCATTTTCAAGTTTTCCTCTGTGCTGTTGGACATTTCAGCACACCAATGCCATGACTGTGTGGGCAGTGCTCTCACCGAACAAAAAGGAGCAAACCTCATTTCCTCTCTGGTTGAAATCTGGAAGCCTCTAAGGTGTTTTAATGGAGCATCACCTAATTCACTGTTTCTCCCCACATGAATCTTTGTCATCATTCTTTCTCTCCCCCTCTCCTTTCTCTTATCCTCCCCCATCCCCAAACTCCCTTATTTGCAATTACAGTCTTTTTTAGCAAGGAGCAATGGCTTTTTAATTTCCCCCCCGAAATGGAAGTGTGCAATTATTATGCAAAGCAGCTATCTTTTAATTCCCCAAAATTTCCGGTGTACACTGTAATCAGTCATTTTCCACTGTACGTTTTACTGTCTGAAATTGTAAGCCTGGAACATTAGAAAACGATAATAAATAATTCAGTGATTTCCTTTCAGCTTCATATTCTACTTTGCTGAATATGTTTGGAGGTGTAAATATCTCCCTGGAGGGGGATAATTTTAAGTTTAGTTTTCTAATTTGATTAAGGAAGCGGCGCCTGCCTGTTTCCTCCACAGGCAGGAGTATGAGGGCACCTGGGAGATATTTAGATATCTGTGTAGGTGTGTTTAATACGTTCCTCCTAATTGTATTTCCTTCTCACTAAATAAGAAAAGTTGTAATGCAATGGGATTAATCCTCCCATATTCCCCCACCTCCTTTCCCCTCCCTGGTTTAATTGTCTTGTTCCTCACAGACAGAATCCCAGAATTAGAAAATAATTTGATTGAGTCCCAGCTGTGCCCACCCTGTCACCCTGAGTGCCCCCTCCAGGTGCCACCTCCAGGGATGGGCACTCCAGAGCTCCCTGGACAGCCCCTGCCAAGGCCTGGCCACCCTTTCCATGGGGAATTTGCTCCTGCTGCCCACCCTTCCCTGGTGCAAAATGTGTGCAGTCTGTTCCCTCCATCTCATGGGTAAAGGAGGGACCATCTTACATCAAAAGTCTTTAACTTAAACACAAATCTTTAGAAGTTTCTGTTTCCATATGGAGTTGTGGCTAGCAGAGAGCTGCAACAAAAGAATAGATTTGACTTAGCAGCTCTCAGGAAATACTTCAACATATTTTGCAGAGGTGAATGTGATAATTCATTAGTGCAAAATGGCCATGTGTTATGCTAGAGGAGAGAGGAAACAGTGCAGAGCTACACAGAAGTACAGGTGGCCTTAAAATTGTGATTTATTTTTTTTTTCTTATGTAAGATAAGGATTCTTCTGTTTGTTTTCAAAATGTGTGAGATGAATTTGCTTTATCTTTTCAAGCTATTCCATAAAGCCAGGAGAGCTCCAGCCGAGGCCTTCCAGGACCTGAAGGGACCCTTCAAGAACCTGGAGGAAGGATATTTACAAGGGCCTGGAGTGGCAGGACTTTAAGATGAAGGAAGTAAGATTTAAATGTGAGATTAGGAAGGAATTCTTCCCTGGAGGGTGGGCAAGGGCTGGCCCAGGGTGCCCAGAGCAGATCCCTGGTGGTGCCCAAGGCCAGGCTGGACCTTGGGACAGGGGAAGGTGTCCCTGCCATGGCAGGGGTGGAAAAAGATCATCTTTAAGATCCCTTCCATCTCAAACCATTCCATGACTCTTGGATTCTAGAAAAAAAAAAACAAAAAAAACAAACAAACAAAAAAAAAAAAAACAAAAACAAAACAAAAAAAAGAACCAATAAACACAAAACAAACAAAACCAAACAAAACCAAAACAAAACAAAAAACCCAAAAAAACCCAAACCAAAACAAAACAACAAAACAAAAAAACAAAAAACAAAAAACCCCCAAAACCCACACAACTAAATTAGAGCATTTTGAAAAATGCTCAAGTGCAACTGCAGGTTGAATATTTTTTCTTATCAATCTCTAGATATCACAGTGATTTTTTGCACTCTCCACGGGCCATAGGGTGTTGTTTCCAGCCCTTCCATTTCCTTAGCAGGTCTGGATGGGCTGTGGCATCATTTAAAATGAAATCCTCCTGATTTCTGCTGAGGAACCTGGTTCTGCTCCAGGTGGGCTGCAAGCATCCAGCAGGTCCCGATGGAGCTGCTGCTCCAGGGGATTTCACCTCCGTGTCTGGACACCACTGGTGGCTAAGAAGGAGTTAAAGGCACAGGGAGAGGCAGTGCTTGGAGCAGGGGGAACAGAGAAATTTGAAATCAGTTTGGGGGACCGAATCCTCTCTGAAGGGGGAGGGAGGGTGCGGTGGTGTGGAGGTTTAGGGGTAGGTGGGTTTAAATTCTTTGTGCTGCCAGCCCTTTGGCAAGGACTGGGTCACTCCACAGCTTTTGGCAGGTTCTTGAATTCAGCTCTGAGGGAGGGAACTTCCTCCAAAGCCTCACCCATCACCTCCCCTTGCACAAACCTTCGGTTCTGCACAGCACCAAAACCAGACATGCAAAAGCACCGCGAAAAAAACGCAACAGGAGCATTCTTGGCATGACTTGGCATGTGGGAGCAGAGAGATGGGGAGCTTGATAGGCTTCCAGACGTGTTCTGCAGACTGAAGAAGTGCAAGCAGTTGGATAAGCATCTGAACTTTTGTGTGTTTATCTGAACTGAGCTCGAACTCCGAGCCGCTTCAGAGTTTGCCTTGCAGTGGCTAATAATTGCTAGAAAGCTTGTTAAAACTGGAAAGTGATCTCAATAATGAATTAATCCACAAAAGGACATAAACAAACCCCCTCATTTAAGCTGTGCTGGCACGGGAGTTTGGAGCAGACAATCCTTTGGAAAAAAAAAAAAAGCAAAGTATCACAAATGCTTTAAAAAAGCTGTTGGGAAACTGTAGCTAACAAAAATAAAAACAAAACAAAACAAAAAACCTCCCAAAAAATAACAACAACAACAACAACGAGAGGATTTGATAAACATAGAGGTGACAGGTCTAATTCCAGTCCTTTGTAAGTCAACAGCATAACAATGGAGTTACCTGTCAGAGTGATGTGATGCCAGAATGGGATCAGACAGTGCCCGACACTTCTTAAGGTGGAGTTACATTATCAAAACACGGGCGGTCAGTGGAGGCTCATTACTGTGAAAAATGTGTTTAGGATCCTGTCTGGGAATGATACGGTCGGCTTTCTCAGGAAAACGCATTCCTGAATGAAATAAATAAAGCCTTTCTGGTCATGCAGGCTTAGTTGTCATTTACTACCTCTTTAGTGACGTTAAACTTTAACGCGATAAGAGCGTGGTGAGCAGAGGGAGCAGTTTCCACCCACAAGGATAAATATTGATCTGGGTGATAAAGAAGAGCAAACAGTCTAATGAAGTGGTAGGAAAGAAACTGAGCCTGACATGGGAGGGTTGTTTGGGCAGTAAAAGAAAGTTAGTTAGTCTTTCAACCCAGAACAGGGAAGGGCAAGGGGATGGCTTATCAAAAAGTTGTTTACAGGCTAATAAAGTTTCTGCCTTCAAGCTGTAATATTTGCCCGTGCACAAACAAAGAGATGATGACCAGGGTGAAGTTCTGGTGGCAGTGGAAGAAGTGGCAGCTTTGCTGCTGGCTCAAAGAGGGGCAGGTCCTTACAGCTGCAAGGGCTCTGATGCTCTGTGCAGGACTCCTGGCAGCAAAATTGCTTCTTTAAATCCTTCCTTGGCCAGTGGCTGCTTGAAACCAAGGCTGCACTTCTCTGCTCTGCTGAACTTGAGGTTGATGATTAGTCTGACACTTGAGAAAAGTTTGAATATCTGAGCTACAACAAGGATTTTTTTTGTGGTGTTTGTTTGTTTGTTTGTTTGTTTGTTTGTTTGTTTTGGAGGGCAGAGGTTTAAAATTTCAAAAATTGATTTTAACTGAACTTGTCTCTTCTGACCTCACCTAGAAGGAGCGGCTTTGGTGAGCTTCACGTCAGGGAGCTTGGCTGGGGCTGGGAGCAGGGAGGGTGACATGTCCTGGATGACAGGGTCATGTCCCTTGTCACATGGCATGGCCAGACAATGCTAATTTCTGTGAGGTGAAGACAAATGAAAGCCTTGATTTGGCAGAGCCTCTAGTGACAGGACAAGAGGGAAATGCTTTCAAGCTGACAGAAAGTGGGGTTAGATGAGATATTAGGAAAATAAATCGTTCCTGGGAGGGTGGGCAGGGCTGGGCTGGAATTGCCAGAGCAGCTGTGGCTGCCCCTGGATCCCTGGCAGTGCCCAAGGCCAGGCTGGAGCAGCCTGGGACAGTGGGAGGGGGCCCTGCCATGGCAGGAGTGGGAATGGGTGGGATTTAAGGTCCCTTCCAACCCAAACCATTCTGTGTTCCTGTACTTCTATACCTTAGAGCCCCAAAAGTCCTTGCAGGTGTGTCTGTGGATTGAACTCCCTGGCCAGAACCAGCAGGTGTGATCTGTGCTGAGGCTCACGGCTGCTTGGACCCACACACAGATGGGATGGACAGGAGTAGGAAGGGATTACTGCCACCAAAAGCAGTGTCCTTGCCATCTGTGTCAGAGTTACTCAGCCAGGCTCCACCTGCAGCCAGAGGGGAGGTTCAGACACCTGGAGGAGGTGATTCACCTCCTTCTCCTGCAGGTCCGGAGCGGGGCAGATGGAGCAGCTCCTGCTCCCTGCTGTCCCCTGGCAGTGAGTGGGCCTGGCTGCTGCTCTCTGGGCAGGTATCTCACCTGCTGGCACGCACAGCTAGGTCACAGGAAATCCCTGCCTTTGCTTTGGCTTCCCAGCCACTTAGGAAATGTACAACACGCTCCTAGGGCCAAATAAACAAAGCGCTGGTGTGGCGTTTTCCAATGTAAATTCTCTGATCTCCTCCTCTGATCTCCTCCTATGGATTTTCTAACCGTAGCCATCACATTTCCTAATCATTCTCTCTCATCAAACCTGACTTTGTCCTGCTCACCACAGTGTGTGTGACAGTGACAAGCCACCAGACACGATGCCCACATATTTATTTTTTTTTGTACAGATCCCCTAAAAGGGGCTTACATTGTCCCATTCCCATAAAAATATTATGGGAATAATATTATATTAGACCTCATATGCCTTAATAAATTTTTCTTTAATGTATAATTCTAAGATGTTAATGTTGTCTCCTCTGCCTCCTGACTTTTAGGGAGGATAATACTTTTGGAATAGCTCTGAGCTGTCCCCAGCAGCTCTGTTTGATTTTCTCCCTCCCTCTTTATATGAACAGTTATGAGTCTGTGGGGGAGGCAAGACAGCTCCAGCTCCTCTGACCTTTGCCTGTTAACTTGTGCCTCCTCCACAAGATGCAGAGAGGTTTTCCAGCTCAGTCCAGCTACCAAGAGCTTTCTGACAGTCAATAAATCACACCACAGCCTCTTATCTTGATTGGAGCTTCTGCTGGTTACTGTCAGATTCTTATTGCAAATATTTAATGTTGCTGTTGCATTAAAAGAGGTTTTAGTCACTGCCATATGTGACTCGAGGGCAAGGTTGAAGGCACTTTTATGCCTTTTAAATGAATTTGTGTGGGGATAATAATGCATGTGCATTCCAGAAGAGTGTTTCCTTCCTGAAGGTGATGAATTGAAGAGGGAAGTGGTGGTTTGGAATCAGTCTCTGGTCTCTGTATGGCAAACAAGCTAAGCAGTATTTGGCTTTAATGAGATTAACTGGAAGAGTTCATCTGTGATGGAAGGTGTGGATCCTGCCAGTTTAAAAATGAAGATCTTTTTTTTTTTCATACCAGTTCAAAAATCAGAAGTCAAAAAGGTACAGAATAAAACAATCACTTCTCATTTCACTGCTGACTCTACCTTAGGGGAGGCTCATTCTTTCTTATTACTGTAGGTGTCTATCCCTGGAGCGAGGGCCCCTTCGAAGAACAGTAAGAACTGTGCTCATTCTATTCACCCATCTCAAAAGGAAACACCTTTGAATTGTCCTCTGCCTCCTTCTGTCTAGATTGCTTCCAGTAATTTTTTTTTTTTTTTTCGTGCCATGNAAGGAAACACCTTTGAATTGTCCTCTGCCTCCTTCTGTCTAGATTGCTTCCAGTAATTTTTTTTTTTTTTCGTGCCATGGGAACCTTTCCTGACAACTCCAGGACTGGGGTGAGATCCGTGTGAGTCTTTAGTGCCCTCTTCCACACTGGGAAGAGTTCTGTGGAACAATGGAATTCTTTGGGTTGAAAGGGACTGTGAAAATCATCAAATTCCACCCCCCTGCCATGGCCAGAACAGCTTTCCACTGTCCCAGGTTGTTCCCTGTCCAGCCTGGCCTCGGGCACTGCCAGGGATCCAGGGGCAGGCACGGCTCTCTGGGCACCCTGGGCCAGTGTTCCCAGGTTTGTCTCTCCCAGAGAGACACCACGGGCACGAGGGCACTTTGGAAATGTCTCTGTCTCCGCTGCCAGCATGAACATCAGGGTGAAGGTTGATGTAGGAGCAAGATTGTCAAACCCAGGCTTGCTTAGAAGCTTCCTCTGGGATTAGTGACCTATATCTGCAACGAAAAGGGATCATAAGAATATAATTAAAGAACCTTTGGGCCACGGGAGCTGAGCTGGTGTGTTGGGGAGGCAGGGCTGTGCAGAGCCACGTTGTGTGTGAGGGGCTCAGTTCCAAAGTGGGAAAGGCAACGACTCTCCAAACAGCTGCCAGATTTATCTGTCAGGGCATCAAACTCGTCCATTCACACTGGGATTGCATCCTCTGTCTGAGCCTTCCTTTGGCATGAGGCTGCTGATCCAGCAAGAAGTTTGCTGTCTTCCCCAACGTCCAGGACCGCATGCAGCTTTCCCACACACAAACTTTTTAATTAGAGGTCTTTTTTTTTCTTTTTTTTTTCTTTTTTTTTTTTCCCCACACACATCTTGAATGACTTCGACTTGGCCTCCTTCACACTTTCAGTGCTCAGCCAGAAAGCAGCTCTTGGGAGCAGCCTCTGCTCCCTCAGCACAGCCACCTACTTGTTCCCTTTTGGTTTCGCAGCGAGCTTTATCTTTCCAGTTTTGCTTCTAATTTTTCTGAGACACTGAGAGCCTGCCTGGCTTTGGCAGCCTTCCCTGTAATGAGGCAGCTCACGAAAAGCTGTGTCACAACCTGGCTCGTTCTTGTCAGTGGCTTTTATCTTCCCTCTGCAGTAGCTGCTGTAGCTCCAACTTGTGATTTCTGCTGGAATTCTTCTTTAGCTGAGGTTGCTTTCCGTGTTAGCTGGGAGATGATTTAGTTCTGCTGAAGCCTGGCAATGATGGTACATAATAGCAGCATGTATTTTTAATCTAGATTCGGTTTCTATGTTTTACAGCACCAGGGAGAGTTTGGTTTTGTGTCTGAGGTGCCACTAAAAGATGTGTACGATTTCCTGAGTGTTGATGACTTCAGTGAATTATCCCAGCTCTGTTTTAGAGCTGTTGCTTAGGGAGTTTTAGTATTTTAGTATTTATGTACAAAGCTAGCCAAAAACCAGTCTTCTTTCCTAATTCCCAAAAAAAAAAAAAAAAAAAAAAAAAAAAAAAAAAAAAAAAAAAATTTTTTAAAATTGTGTTTTTTCTTAAAGGGGA
>VWZN01006304.1:50560-73029 GCA_013396955.1 Regulus satrapa
AGAAAGAAAGAAAGAAAGAAAGAAAGAAAGAAAGAAAGAAAGAAAGAAAGAAAGAAAGAAAGAAAGAAAGAGAATTTAAATTTATTTTTAATCTGGACCATCAAATGAGAATGGTTTCTTTTTACTGCAACTTTGGATTTTACTACTTCCCTCCCCCTTCTTGCCATTCTGAGGAGCTATTGCTAAAAGCAATTTTTTTTGCTTGAAAATGACAATTTTTATCAAGGCAGTGGAAGAAGGAGAAGAGCAGCCACTTGCAGCTGCTGTGAGTGGACGAGTGCTGGGTCCTCAAACACTTTTGCACACAAGCAACTTGAGATATCTAAGCAGCCACATCAAAAGGTCTCATAAAGTTCTTTATATGAACAAGTGTTTGCAGGATCACTGTTCTAGTTCCGAGTTCTCTCATGTTGCCCCATCTGTAAACCAGCAGTGGCGCAGGATTCATTTGGAGAACACTCTGAAATCAATTAATTTAAAGCAGCATTTATGAATTTGCCTTTTTGTTGATGTCAGGGAAGAGGAGGAATGGCTGGCCAGCAACAACAATTGGTGTTTCCCATTTTCCACAAGAATGATAAAATAGAACGTTTTAGAGATTAACCTGGGAAAGAGAGAAATAGTTCTTAAAAAGGAATAATCCTAAAAAATGCTGCAAGAAGGAAGGGAAAAAAAAAATGTGTAGAGAAACGGTGGGAAATGCAATTAAAGGTGGAAAAAAAATTGTTAAGAAACTCTGTTGTTAGCCAGGGAATTTGGGTAGGGTGATGTCCAGAGGGCTTCATGCTTCCTTTTCCCCTCCAACAAGGTAGAGCAGCCACTGTGCCTTCAGACACATCTTTGGGTTGATTTTCCCTGTAAACCAGGAATGCTTCTGGCCCTGCACACAGATTCAAATATCTGTGAAAAGTCAGGCCCTGAACTTTTTGATTTTTAAAGGGGAAATCGTGGCCGTGCAGGTGCCACCGCAGGCAGAGCAGCCAGACTCTCCTCTGGAATTTTTGACATTTGTGCTTCAGTTTGATGTTGAGCTCGGTGTCTGACATATTCTGATATATTTTGTGCTGCTCTAACTGGGGTCCCAGCCCACTGGGATCCTTCCCTGCTGTTTGAGGGTTTGGCTTTTGTTTGGAAAGCTTTTTAAAAGGTGCCACAGGATAATCTTGCTCTGTTTCTATTCACACGCCGTTCATTCAGCTAAAGGTTGGGGAAACACAGGCAACTCATTTATATTTAGCCATCACTTATGCAAAGATCTCTCACAAACTAAAAGATGCAGTGGTGTAAAACGTTGTTACCCTGGTTTTTCTTTTAATAATTGATTCAG
Organism: Regulus satrapa; assembly: GCA_013396955.1. Classification (NCBI taxonomy): domain Eukaryota; kingdom Metazoa; phylum Chordata; class Aves; order Passeriformes; family Regulidae; genus Regulus; species Regulus satrapa. The sequence continues at coordinate 51,888 of VWZN01006304.1, forward strand.
TTATTTTTATCTTTTTTTTTTTTCCCTCCCTGTTTGTACTGCCCTCATGATAGCAAGTGCTTATAGTGCCACCGTCTGGTTGAGCCAGTTGCTGTCTCCACGCTCAGATTTTATCTTTAAATGAATTTTCCTATTAATACAAGAAAACCCAAGCCAGTTTTTGTGCTATTTCTCTTGTTTTCAGCTGTTGAGAACAGAAAATTGACGACAGCAGTTAAAATGATTGGCACTTGAGAAGGATTTATATCACCATTATGGGGCATGAATAATTTAATTTCTCCACTTTGAAAACTGTGGTTATTCATCTATGCTAATAATTTAAGATCGAGTTCCCAGTTTTTAAATTGGTCTGTGTTTTGATCTTTATTTAATATCCTGGGGATATGGTTTAGGGATGCTGATGGTGGTGCTGGGGTGATAGTGGGGCTGGATGATCTTGCAGATCTTTTCCAATCTTGATGAATCTGCGATACAAAGTTCTTCTGTGTGTATTTAGCCATTCCAAAAATGCCCTATTTCGCCCAGTGCTTCACTGATTCAATTGAACAGGCCAATGAAATTACTGCAGCTGATTTTTTTTTTTTTTTTTTTTTACTTTCCAGTCCGATCCTGCAGCTGTAAAAGCCACATTAAAAATGTGTGTAATTAATTAACAATTAATAATCATTAACAATGATTATGGGACCAAGCCTGCAAAATAAGAAAATGGTGTTTGTGCCACCAGTCAGTGAGGTGGGTCTGACAGAGCAGGGAAGCTCTGGAACAGATGATTTGGGGCAGGGATCCCTGTTGGCAAGTGACTGTCCAAACAGGCTGGGCTGTTTTGTAATTCTATTAATTTTTTGGACGTTTTTGCCATCCTCTGGGTGCCACAAACTTGATGCAGTTGGTAACGGCCAGGTCTGTGCTGTGCTGGAGTTCACCTGCAGGCACTTCCCAGTGCTCTGCTGGCCTTGGGTTTCAGTCCCAGCACTGGATTTGAGGATTTCACTGCCTCTTCCCTGCTGGCATCATCTCCATTCCATCTTCACCAGACACCTGAAGTTACCCAGACCCCCTCCAGCAGCTGGGGCTGGTTGGTCCGTAACGCTCAGGGAAGTTGTGGAGGTACCAAAGTGACTTAAACCCACCTTTGTCCTGTAGCCAAGAGGCAAAACACTGCCTGCTGCTTTCTTGGGCTCTGCCTTCACCTTTGGAGAGCCTCGAGGAGGAGACAAATGCGGGAGCAGGTGCTTGCTCAACCTGCAGTCCATTTCTTTGACCCCCTTTCCTTTGTGAATATCTCCCTTGTAGGGTCCTGGTGGACAACTTGGGACAGGTTGGCGATGCTCTGCTGCCTCTCCCAAAGCTGGGAAAAGCATTTAGGGGTTGCTTGGACCTTCTGTCCTTTGCAGAGAGCACAGATCCGTGAGGTGCTCACTGGAGGACAAAGCCAGGGATGGGACCCCAGGCCCTTCATGGGTTCCTTCTCAATGGCTACGCTGTGCAGGTGCCACCAGCAATTACCAATTTTATAGGATACTCGAGAGAAACGTTCTCAGACGGGCAGATGTGGGTAATCTCCAGGCCCCGAGGAGTTGTTCCATTTTTAATTGTGTGTTTTAGGGTCTGTGGGGCTCTGATATTTCAAGTTCTGTGCAAACAGCGAGCACACTGCCATCATTGTGTTCCCCTGCTCAGGGCTTGTGGCTCAATTACCTCATGATAGGCGTTTTAAGTCTTTTGGCCTCCTTCTTGGCCTCATATTTCAACACAGCACGTGAAAGGGATGAAGAATGAGCTAAAACTCCCTCTGAATTGTTGCAGAGTTATGGGCTATTTTATTTTTCATCCCATGTGTTTTTCTGCAACCTCTGGCTTTGCTGCAGCAATGCGGGCCAGGTGAAGACGGCACAGAGGGAGGGAGTTTCCCCTCTGATGTCAGCACTTTGACTTACTTACTTTCCCCTAAAAAGGTGAAGTTTTGCTTCTGTTTGCTGCAAACAAAGCAAAGGTTCCTCCCCTGGGGTCTCTCTCTGTTCTGCAAGATGTTTGCAAAGTGTGGCCCACACGTTCCCCTGCAAAGAATTTTTCCTCTCTGCACAAAAGGTTTTGCACTGCTAAATGCCACTCGGTTCTTCATCCCAGAAATATTTTCCCCAAGCTGCAGTCCCTGGGCTGTGTCTGTTCCAGTGTCTTCTCCTTCAGCCAAGAGGTGCCAAGGGCTGAGTACCACCACTCACAATGTACAAAACCTTCCAGAGCTGGTGCCACCAGGGGCTACAGGGGATCAGCCATAGCCTTTCCAGCTTTTCAGGAGATTTGGGGCTGCCTGGCATTCCCTGGTTGTGATTCCTCAGGAAATAAAAGGGAGATGGAGCATTACTGAGACCTCTCCAGACACAGCCTGTCCCAGGCAGGGTTTGAAAACAGTGCCAGGGGAGGAGGTGGTGAATGGTGCCACATCCAACCAGAGGACAGTCACTAGTGGGATTGCCCTGGGTTCAGGACCTTTGCTGATCATCTGGATGAGGTACAGCCTGAGGAAATGCATGGGTGGCACTGATGTGGGCAGCAGGGTGGGCCTGCTGGAGGGCAGGAAGGCTCTGCAGAGAGATCTGGGCACTCTGGATCCACGGGCTGAGGCTGGAGCCCCATGAGGATCAACAAGGCCCAGTGCCCGGTCTGCACTAGGCTCCAGCTGGACACCAGGAGCAATTTCCCCATGGAAAGGGGGGCCAGGCCTTGGCAGGGGCTGCCCAGGGAGCTCTGGAGTGCCCATCCCTGCAGGTGGCACCTGGGGGTGGCACTCAGGGTGATGAGGTGGGCACAGCTGGGACTCCATGGGCTGGGAGGGCTTTTCCAGCCTCAGGGATCCTGGGATTCCGTGATTCTGAGTGGAGCAGAAGGTGGGAATCGTCCCCCTGGGTTTCCCAGTGCACTCCACAGGCAGGAGCGGTGCTGGAGCCAGCAGGGCTGCAGGGGGGTGGCAGGGCAGGGCTCAGGTGAGGACAGAAATAGCTCCAGGCTGAGCCCCTTCCCAGCTCCCTCAGCCCCTCCTGGGGCTCCAGCCCCTTCCCAGCTCCCTCAGCCCCTCCTGGGGCTCAGCCCCTTCCCAGCTCCGGGCCCTGCCCTGGACACGCTCCAGTCCCTCCAGGGCTCTCCTGCAGGAGCCACAACTGGACACAGCCCTGGAGGGGCCTCTCAGGGTCAGCCCAGAGGGACAATCCCTGCCCTGCTCCTGCTGGACCACCAATTCATCACCCAGCCCAGGGCCCAGTGGCCTCCTGCCCCCCTGGGCACCCCTGGGCTCGTGTCCAGCCCCTGTCCCCAGCACCCCCAGGGCCTTTTCCAGCTTTCCAGCCTGTCTGCCCCTATGGGAATGAACGGAGGAGATCTGAGACCTCACTGCACAGTTAAGGCCTGGAAGGGCTGGGGTCTTCACAGAATCTGTGAAGAACTAATTTAATACGGAGAAAATACGCAGAAGCCATTTGTACTGGGTGGTCAGTACAGACTCTGTAGCCTGTTCTCTGTAGCACAGGTCAGCACAAACACAAAAGAGAAGGTGGCTGTGTGGAGCTGGAAAACTTTCTTCCATGCTGTCATCTGGAAGTGGTTGAAAGCAAAGTACATAAAGATGAGGAGAGGATGAGAGACTTTGCTTCTGTTGGGTAATTAAAGGAGGAAAAAGCCTCACTACCATAAAAAAAAGAATGAGATAAATCCTGTCACAAATAAGTTGGTCACTGTGGTACCAAAAAAAGTACTGTAAAAGTGTTCCCCTCTCCCAGAAAGAAGCTCCTATGTCTAAGATCAAGTATGATCAGAGCTTAACTCCACAAAGAAAATAAAAAACCCAAAAACTATGGCAATCAGAGAAAGAGTGGAGAAAGAGATAAAGGAGAAGACAGGAATGAGATGTGAGTTATTTGTAACTTGGTATCGTGTTCAGAAAAAGATTTAGAGAGCCTGTGTCCTCCCAAAGGGCCTTTGGCATATCATTAAAACCTTTAGCATTGTCCTAACAACTCCTCTATTGCTTGTATGGAACTGACTGATAAGGCAATATTCTTAACTTTAGCACTGCTGTTTTTATAATTCCTTAAGACAAATGTAGTTGATCTTGAGAAGGATAGGGAAAAAATTCCTGGACCCCCTGAAATGCTTATTTTTTAAACACTGGAGACCGAAATTATTTTTAAAAAGCATTATAATAGCCTACAGCTTTCCTCCCTTTCCCAAATTTGCTGCTGAAAATTAGATTTTCTTTTTTTTTTCTGCAAAACCTTCAGGGACAGAGCTGAGTGAGACTGAGAAAGCTTCACTCGTGACTTGGGGTCTGGCTGTGCTGCCTTCAGCTGCTGCTGTTATTCGCTGGTTTTCAGCATCAGTAATGGTGTCACCATGAGCCCATAAATTCTGGGTAATTTCTGAAGTTATCTAAAGAGCAGTGGCACTTGGGAGACCGTTCTGGGCTGTTGAGGAGGGGAAGCTCCTCAGTCTGCCTTTGCAATGAAGCTCTGCTCTAGCACGTTGTGCTCCTTTACAGTGTCACGTTATCGTCATCCCAGGAGGAATTTGGGCATGGGAAAGGTTGTTAAACATTGGAAAGAGCTGCCCAGTGGGGAGCAGAGAGTCCCCGTTCCTGGAGGTGTCCAAAGATGTGACACTCAGTGCTCTGGGCTGGGGACAAAAAGGGGATCAGTCACAGATTGGACTCAATAGCCCTGGAGGACTTTCCCAACCTCAGTGATTCTGTGACTGTTGTGCCCATTATGTCCCTGGTTGTAGAAATTCAGGAGAAAAGGCTTCATTTGCCACTCCCCAGTTCTTTTTTCCCTTGAGAAGGTTTATGGCAGAAAAGCTCCCCCAGGCTGCTGAGCACATGTGGGGAGTTACCTGAGCAATGAGATGAGGACACCTGTGTCATCCCTGCATGTGGGATATTCTTTGAAGATGTTCTGTGATCAAAGCTGAGAAAGGAAATAAAAATGAGTATGTTTGATTAACATTGAATAAACTAAAGGTGAGGGTACTGCAACGAAAAGGTAGAACACGTCTGTGGGGAAAGGCTCCATCCACTTCATATCCATGATTAAATGTTTTCTGTTGTCCTGTTCCACATTCTTTCCTGTGGTTCCTTGGTGGGGAAACTAGAAGATAAAGGAGACTGAGACATAAGGGGCTTTGGGGGCAAGTCTTTGATTTATTGTGTGATTTATGGGCCAATGTCAGATTTATTTTATCTTTTATCAGCCCCAGGAAGAGCGGAACACAGAGGGCTGACAGGGCATAGTATTGTACAGGAATGCAGGCACCAAGGTGCAAATGTTCTGGCCAGGTAAAGTATAAACCACTTCTCTCTAGAGGACCAGAATGGCAGTAAAAGAATCATACAATGGTTTGGGTTGGAAGGAATCTTAAAAATCACCCAGTGCCACTCCTGCCCTGGCAGGGACCCCTCCCACTGTCCCAGGCTGCTCCAGCCCCAGGCTCCAGCCTGGCCTTGGGCACTGCCAGAGATTCAGGGGCAGCCACAGCTGCTCTGGGCACCCTGGGCCAGCCCTGCCCACCCTGCCAGGGAACAAGTTAAAAGGGAGAAGTAAAAATCAAGATAGGTTAGGTTGGAAATTGTTAACAGTTTAAGTTTTCACTACAGTAACCATCAGTTTGTAAGCCCTTATAATTTATTTAATAAGCTTTCTGTGGGTTGGAAGTTAAGCTCTCATCTCTGTCCACCAGTTATAGACTTAGCAGTAGTTTAGTTCTTAATGCTCAGTTCACACATATTGTGGAATGAAATGCACTGTGGAATAAAATCACGCAGCCCTCAGGTGGCAGTTTCCATCTATTGTGAACTAAGTCCCTTACAGATGTGGGAAAAGAGTTTTCCCAGGTTATAATTAAGAACACAACAGCACAAAACCCAGTAAACTGCAGATCAGATATTCAGTGTCATAAAAGCAAAAAAAAAAACCCCAAAAAACCAAACAACCAACCTGGGTCTTTTGACTCATTCCAGTGTTCTGTCTAACTGTGATAAGGTGCTTGTCTTGTTTTAACTACTACTGGGCAGCCAGCAGCTCTTCACAGGAAGAACAATATTATTTGACATTTCTTAAAATATCCAACGGCAAGTTTAGAAAAAAATATGATACTTGACTGTGCAAGGATATGAAGTTGTGGTCTTGCTCAAATATGTGAGTCTACAAAGTCACAGTGAATCTGAAAGTGTGTGTAAGAGAAATGCAGGAGTTAATTTTCCAAAGTCATTTCTTCTGGTTTCTTTTAATTAAATCCAAATTCACCTTCAGATGTCACTCCATAAAATTCTGAATTAGACTGGCTATTTAGGCCACCACAAATAAATTCAAAAAGGCTGAACTTGGGAGCACATTTTATAATCATAGCAATAACTGCCTGATTGCTGTGACTGTTACTCATGAAAGGTGCAAAGGTGTGCTTCTGCTCCTGTTGATCAGATTTTTAGATGTCTAACATGCAGTGAAAGAAAAAAAAAACCCCAAAAACCCCTTCTGTTTCTTTTTTCATCAACTACTTTCTGGACAGGAGGGGCTTCCCACCTTCTAACGTGGCCCCACCAGTTTGGTTTCGCTCCATCAGATTTCTCATTATGTGACAGAGGAAAGGCCTTCAGAGCTCTCCTGAACACAAATTTCTGTCACCTCTTCTGACTAATCAGGGAGTTTTCAGATTTACTACTCACTCCTCTTTTAGGTTGCCCCATTGATTTCAAGCAAGTTTCCCCTAAAGATGTGCTTGTTATATTGGGTTTTGTTTGTTTGTTTGTTTGTTTGTTTGTTTGTTTGTTTGTTTTCATTCTGGAATGCTCAAACCTGGGATCCTAATCCATGAGAGATTGTGAAGGGCTTGAGAGAAGCACTGGGTGTCCAGTCAGGCTTTGCTTCCATCTGTACCACCACAGCATTACAGACTCAAGCCACCTCAGTAAAGTTTTAAGTGATTAAGCTATAATCCTCCTCTATACACAGTGATGTCCCCAGTGATGCCATCTAAAGCTCATTATCCAAAATGAATGTGATTTTCAACACATCTGGTTTTAAAAAAAAATTAAAATGAAATAACCTTTGATTACTGGGATTAAACTTCACAACTCTGAGAAATCCATCAGCTGTTTTTCTCAGAAATTGCTCAGGATGCCCTGAAATCTGGTCATTGTGGTCTCTCAAAACCATTGTGCTTTGTTCTGTGTTGATTTCCTCATGCATTTGCAGAATTATGTAAGAAATACAAAGGGTGTGATCTTTGTCTCCCTTGATGTGCGTTCCCACAGGTGGCAGAAATTGTCCTATGTTCTGTTCACAAATTTTGTATTACCTGCAAGCCCTGAGATGTCTGCACAAGTGCTCTTAGCCCTGTTCAAGAAACTTCAAAGAATGGAAGCAATGTTTCCTTACAGACTGCCTTGAGCAGAGATTTATTAGCACCTTCTAATTGTCAATCCTGTATTTCTTAGGAGAATTGGATCCCTCCATGGGGTCGTGGAGGGGCAAGTTGCTGTGGGAAACAAGAGTTCGAATATGGTGTTTCTTTCTGTTTTGAGTCACTCAAATGCCTGTGAGCACATTTATTCCTTCAGTGTCAGGTTAACACACAAGAAACATTTAATCATAAATACGTGTTGTGTCTTCAAAGCCCCCAAAACCTCTGTGTAACCACAAACATTTATTACAGTGGATTATAAAGTGGATTACAAGACACACCATCTTCTAATTCAAATAATGTTATTGTTATCGTATCATTTTAAAAGCTGCTTTGAGTAAGAGAACAAACCTGTTCTTTAGGGCCGCTGGGATGGGGATGGGCTTGGAGCATCTGATGTGCCAGGAGAGGCTGGGAGAGCTGGGACTGCTCAGCCTGGAGAAGGGAAAGCCCAGGGGGATCTTACCCACATGTATAAATTCCTGATGCAGTTCAGTATTCCTCAGTGGTGCCCAGTGAAAGACAAGAGGGAAAGGGCATGATCTGAAAGAAAGGGAATTCAGCTTGAACACAGCAAAACTTTTACTGTTGTGGGGAAGAGCTCTGGGAACAGGTTGCCCTGAGAGATTTTGGACTTTCCCTCCTTGAAGATGCTCAAAATCAAACTGGCTGGCTAGGAGCTCCCCTTCCTCCAACAGAAGGGAGGAGCTTTTGGGTTTTGAGTCGTGTTTTCCATATTCTGTCCCTGTGAGCAGATTCCTGGCACACACCTGGGAACGCTGCCCTGGGACACACTCTGCACCTCGTGTGCTTTGTTCAGACACCAGGAAGCCTTTGCTTGCAGTCTAGATGACATCCCTGTGTTCTTGGAATCTTCTGGTCCAGAATTTCCAATCCCAGAGCAGCTGCATTGAACAGCTGAATTAAGTTAATTCCCTTTTCCTTGTTACCTCTATCTATGAATAATCTCAGCCTCAAGAATGGGAACATTTGGTATTTTCCCTAATGCAACCTTCTCATCCAATCCAAATTAGAGCCCATTCCTCCACTGCTTATTTTAAGGTGCAGTAGAGGGAAAAAACAAAAAAAACCCCATAGAAAATAAGAGAGTGTTTCTTTAGGTGTGTGGCATATTTTGTGCAAAGATTTTAATTCATGCAGAAGAATTCTTAAAGACTTCTTTGCTATTAAGGTAGAGCCTGAATAGTTTCCATGCCCTCAGTCTTGCTCCCTGAGCCTCTCTCCACAGTTACTTACTGGGGGTACAAGATCTTTTCACTGACAAAACTGGAAATCTTTTATTCCCATCCCACCTGCCGGGAGCAGCCTTAGCTCAGGCCACAGGGTCTTGCTTTTTTTTTGATGCCATGCTTTGACTTCAGCAAAATATCTGCTCAAAATATTTGAGGCTCTCCAGGTTGCCCTGCAGCTTTTTTGTTTTTTTCTTTCTTCTCTTTCTAGTTGCCTGATTGTATGAAACAGAGCCCAAAGAGCCTCTCTGAGTCACCAGGTTTTGCCTGATGTTGCAGGAAGATTGTGAACCACCTAACACCTCAATTTCCAGCTCAGCTTCCATCCCAGCACTGAAAAAGAACTTCACTCTGATGGTTGGCGATCTCATTCCCTGGTTAAATTTACTTTGGTCAGTTTGTGTTTGTTTTCTCTTTTGATAAGTCCATTATTTGCTTCAGGAGCTCAAATACCTCCCTAATTTACTTGTACAAGGCACTTTTCTCCCTGGATGTAATTTTTTTTGAGCAAACAAGCCAAACTCTTCCAGTTCCTTGGGTAAAAATCTTCTTCTTTTGCCATCTTAGTGGCCATTCTCCACATCTGGTCACGTTTGGATGCTTTACAGTAACATTTGCAATATCAAGATCTTAATACAAAGCTGAGGGCATTAATATTCACTCTATACTGGCAGGATTTTCTGTTTGGATTTGTCTGTTTCTGAGCTGTATCCCAACACTGGGTTTGAGGAATTTTGTTTTCTTTCTTCCCTCTCATTTTCAGCTGGGAGCTGCTCCACGTTCATGCCAGTTCTGTGGATATTTCTTGGATATCTGAGAGGACTGGGAAAATGTGTGACTTCTGGTTCCCTATATTGTGATCTTTCTTGGAGCCAAGCTGAGTTTGGAGAGACCCTTATATTTAACATAAGAAAAGCCAAGCAGGATCAAGTTTGAAGCCAATTTGTGAATCCTTAGCTCTTCATAATCCTCTGCAGACATGGATTCATCTGGATATTTCAAAATAGCTCAGCAATTATGGGCGTAATTTTTATTAACTATCTTAGCTTTTAAACACAGTCATTCAAGCGACATAGCTCAGAACTGTTATTTTAAAAGGCCTTTTAGACATTCTTGGCCACTTTATTTGTCATGACTGTTGTTGGAATCCTAATCCTTAGCAGTCCAGGGCTTTGGCCTGCAACTAATGCTGAAATAGTCATGGTCCTGCCCCAGAAGATCTGCTCTGAGCTCAGCTCCTGCTGTTGAAGGCTGACATAAATCAGGTGGAGCCTACATTGGGTGTGACACAGGAGTGGAGAGTGTAGGAGCAACGGTGGCAAAAGAAAATCTTACCCTCTTCCCCACTGGAAACTGAGAGGAAAAAAATTATCAGGGAGAAATGTAAGCAAAATAAATCAGCTTCAGCACAAAAGAAAAAAAAAAAAAAGAAGGCAGAATAAGATGTTTATTGTCTCCTTGTAAATGTGAAATAGGAGAACTTCAGACACAGACTCGCTGCTGATGTCCTGCACTCCTGCTGGAGGAATAATCCAGCGGATAAGGGATTCCTCAGCAGTTTAATGGTGCAAGCACAGAGAAGAAAAAAAATGAACTGAAACAAGAAAGAGCACGGCATAGATGTCTAACCCTGGAAAGGCTGGAAGCCTCCCAGCACTGCCAAGATTCCTGGTTAGCCAGGCTGAGATGTAAACTCGGCGTCACAGCGACCGCGCGGTGACCGCGGCACGGAGCGCACGGCGGGCGGATGCTGCACAGCAGCACTGCCACTTTCCAGGGATTTCTCCTCAATCCATGGCTGGGCCTTGCCCATATCAGCTCTGCAAGAATCATTCAGGGATCCCCCAGGCGTCTAGAATGGCAGTTCTGGGGAGTGGGGCGGTGATGAGTTACGCAGCGTTTCTGTGACAGCAACAGGGCAAAAAAATCCTTCCTGGCAGGGCAAGGAGGGGGAAGAGGCAGTTTTTGCAGTTTTGCTCTAGGTTTCATTCTCTCTCTGCCCTGGCAGCTTGTGATCTGATCAATGTGCACAGCAGGAACTGGAGGTTTGCCCTCCTTGGTTTCTTCAGTGTGTTGGACATTTTCGGCAACAGAATACTCCCCCGGTGGCTGGGCTAGGGATGTGGCATCGTTCCTAAGGGCTAGAACTCAAGAACAAATACTGATCTCTTCATTTTGTCTTTATGTTTTTATAAACAAGGCTGGAACAGACTGAATTTCATTTTTATGTTACTGTCTATCAAATAATTTGATGGGAATACTCTGCAGTGGGATAGTGCTTTGCCATTTAAAATTCAGGAATAGAGTAAAGAGCCCATACAACTTCCCAGTGGAGTCATCAGCACCAGCTAGAGAAGAGAATCCTGTATATGCTGCCTTTGTAGGATTTATTTTCATTTCTGGACACATTAAAATATTTATTCACAGCTCAGTCTCGTGAATTTGAACAATGTAACTTAAAGAAATTAGAAAACATCCACTGTTTACGCAAATTGTGATAGGCTGGTTTTAAATTTATATTTTTGTAAAGTATCATTCTAGCAGCGTGTGTTTAAAATACTGAAAATGGAATTAGGAAATTAGAGATTAAAAGAGTTTTTGCTTGTTTTGCCAGGCTTATTTCACCTGAGGAGCTGTCAATTGGATAAAAGTGTTCTGTGTATCATGAAACTGAAGCACAAGTGGAGTAAATGATACTCAGATGTGATAAATGATAAATGACTTCTCAACATTTTTGGAAAATGTGTTAAAGACTCGGTTAGTTAAAAGAAAAAAAAATTTAAATATCAGTTTAAAGAATTATCAGTAAATTATCAACATAAAGAAAAAGGAAGGAAAATACTTAATCCCAAACAATACTTGTCTGAGGAGCAGAAATATAAATTAAATTATAATAATGGAATCATAGAATGGTTTGGGTTGGAAAGGACCTTAAAGATCACCTCATTTCACCCTCTGCCATGGGCAGGGAACCTCTCTCCAGACCAGGTTTATCAAAGCCCTATCCAGCCTGGCCTTGAACATTTCCAGGGATGGGAAGTTTCCCGACTTGGTGGGAAAATGTCACAATTTAAAAACATTAGCCAATTTCAAAATATTACCCAATTTCATAATTCTTATATTGAAAATATTCACCAATTTCCTGGTCTTTTTCACATTTTGTGGATGTGCACCCAGATAAATGACTTCTGATCACTAAAGCCAGAGAAAGTGGACGTGTCTGACAGGACAAGGTGGAAGTTTCAGCAGTTCTCACCATCACTGAGCCCATGAACACTTCTCCTGTAAAATTACAGAATTTGGTCAAGATATGATGAAAACTTCTCACACCAGCCTGTTGCAGTCTATGGATTAGGGGACAGAGCAAATAAGGCAGTGTTTGGTGTGTGGAATGGTGCTAAAGCTACACCTGGCCCTTTACTAGCCCAAAGAACTAAAAAAAATGGCAAGAATTCTTCAAGGAATTACAGCTTTTAAAGGCTGAATTCCACTTGGTTTGCCTTTGAAATGCCTACTCCAACTCTTCCCTGTCTTGTGGATGTGTGGGAAGGATCTTTCCAAGCCAACAACATTCCCCTTGTAAAAAAACACCCAACAAAACCCAAGCAGCTTTGGTGTGGATGACTTCCCATCCTGTTCTGTGAGCCTCTCACTCAGCAAAGCGCTCTGGTCCCTGCTGAAATCCATCCCTGGTGACTCCAAAATGTGCTTTAAGGAGCAAGGGATCAGCCCTGCACTTTGGGGATGCTCAGGCTCCCCATCTACGAGGCCAGGGAGAGAGGACAGTGGGAGGGACAGAGGTTCCCCGCTAAGATCTCACCTCAGCAGCCACTCTTGGTTTTGATCCAAAACCCCACCAACACCCCAAGCAAAAGGAGGAGGTTTTTCCTCATGGATGGAGGGGCAGCCCTGGAGATCCGAGCTCGAGATGTGCCACACTCCAACCTGTTCAGCTTGGCTCCTGTGGAGTCCCACTGTCAGCTTTTCCACCACCCCTCAGATCCCTGGCTGCCACACGGATCCCCTTTTGAATCCAACCCGTGATCGACTCCTACATGGATTTTTTTCCCTTCTCTGGGAGCAGCCAAGCAGCGTCCTGCCCAGCTGAAAGCTATTCAGCTCTCTCCACAGTGTGAGGGAAGCTCGTGGCCTTTCTTGCTGGTGGTGGCCAAATATGTGTGTAATGTGCTTAGCCTTCTCCAGCCCACACAGAGAGAGACCCCGCTCCTCTCCTGAACTTGGGTGTAACACGTTCCCTCCACCATCAGCCAGGCCAGCTCCAGACTAATATTTTCTGTACAGTTAATTACCACAGGACAAGTGCTGTACCCCTGTGGAAAGTTGCCACTTGAAAAACTGCCTAAAAATATATCCTACAGTAAATGTTTCTCTGCGTGATTAAGCGTGCATGCGGCCTGTGCTGTGCAGAGGGTTTCCCAAAAACAAATGTCTCCACAAAGCCTCTTGGCAAGGCCTTGCTGGATTTTTTTAACAATTTATCAGCTTTGTGTTATTTACTAAGGGTAGGAATTACTCCAGAATTCCCATTTAAACTGAAAATTCCAAAAGCCTGCAAGGACGAGGGACCATAAAGGTGAAAGGAGGATGAGGTGAGGCAAAGAGTTTTGCTCTCTAGGGAAATAATGTTCCAGGGGTTAGGATACATTGCTTGGACTATGAAAACTGGGGTCAGCTCCTCCTTTTGCCACAGCCTTCATGCACTCTGTGGGTATGTGTTCATTGCTGCAGTGTGACCACCTCTGTGCCAGGGGACCTGATACACTGACCACAAGGAATGAGTGAATTTTGGAGCAAATGTGAGACCATCCCAGGTAGGTCTCACCACTGAGCAGAAGGACATACGACTGCCATGAATCATAGAATCACAGACTTAGAGAATTATAGAGTCATAGAATGGAATCAGTTGAAAGGGACATTAAAGATCAACTGGTTTCATCCCCTTGCCATGGGCAGGGACACCTTCCACTGCCCCAGGTTGCTCCAAACCCCATCCAACCTGGCCTTGGACATTGCCAGACATCCAGGGGCAGCCACAGCTGCTCTGGAAAATCCGTGCCATGGCCTCTCCACCCTCATAGTAAAGAATTGCTTCCTAATATTTAATCTAATCCTACTCTCTTTCCCTTTGTCTCATCCCCCCTTGTCCTGTCCCTGCATGCCCTGGAAATTGTCTCTCTCCATGGTTCCTGCAGCTCCTTCAGGCCCTGCAAGGCCACCCTGAGCTCAGCCCAAAGCTTCTCCTGTGCAGGGGAACAATCCCAGCTGTGCCAGCCTTTCCTGCCAGCAGCGCTGCTCCATCCTCTGCCCATCCTGCTGCCTCCTCTGGGCTCTCTCCAGCAGCTCCACGTCCCCCCTGGGCTGGGGCAGCTCTGCGGGTGGGCTCTCACCTGAGGGGCACAGGGCACAATCCCAATCCCTTTTCTTCTGTCCAGGCTGTGGGACCAGCCCAGGACAGGGTTGGTTTCTGGGCTCCAGCACATACAGCTGTCCTGCTTTAAAGGCAAAAGGAATCTTACTCTCCAAAGCAGCACTGAGGCCCCATTCCAGAGCAGGTCTGGGAGCAGGATCAGGCCTTTTGACAGCCTCAAGCTGCTGGATCAGCCTGAACGTTATGTTATCCTGCCCTGCAGAAACTCTCTGTGTGTGCAGCTCGGCAGGGGGGTCCCAGCCCTGCTGGGGACGGGGTCCCGCCGGACGCACGGCTCAGCTCCCAGCAAACGCCGCCCGCTGCACTTGATGGCTTGCAGACTTCTCTCAGAGAATATTGCGTAGCTGGCAAAAGCAAACACCAGAAAGGAAGGAAGCAGCATGGATTTCAGGCCTTTTACTGTTTGCCTTGTCTTCTCCCAAACAGGCAAAGACATCGCGCTGTGCCAAAGACCCGACGCGGCGTTAAGGGCGAAACATCCCTTGGATCACTTGGTCACAGAGCAAATTTCAGCGCAGATCTTTGTATTTCCTTTTCAGACAGACTGGTGCAGATTGGAGGGCATAAGAGCAGCTGTGTGAAAGCTAGAGCACTCCCCTGCAGAAGCAGGTTCCCGTAAAAACTCTCCCGGCGTGCACCGTCTCCGAGCCGGATTCCTCTGAAGACAAGAAAGGACCATTGCAATTGCACCCTCTGAGACAAATTAACACAATTCCACCCTGTGCTCGTACAAGACTCCCAGCTCTGTGATCTGCCAGGGCTGTAGTGCAGTTAACCTCGGGAGCAGGGTTTTATAAAGGTGCTAACTGGTGTTTCACAGTGCCCCTGCGGTGTTTCGTTTTCATATGAGGCCCTGTTTGGAGAAATGCTGTGTGAGCATTTACTGCAGTTCCTAGGGCTGTTTGATCAGCCAGAATGGGTCCTCTGGGCAGTATTTTGGAAAAATAATATTTAAGAATTGCACTTTATAAAAATTCCGAGGACGTATACCCCGAATCATCAGCACAATGCTGGTTTGAGAAACATTCTTGTCCTCACTTTAAATTGTGACAAAAGAACACAGAAATTAGAAGGAAACCCAACTGCACAACTTAATACAGTGACACTTTTTAACAGGACTCTCACAGTTTTCTATATACCATGGAACTAGGATTTTGAGGTGGACTGTTTTTATTTTATTTTATTTAACACAAAGACACCTTCCTTCCAGAATTAAATATATCAGACTTTTCTAAGCAGCCACTGCCAGGAAGAAATAGTGTCTTCCTGCAGAGTATATCCATGTGGAGGTTTTGGAAAGGATTAATGAAAAAGTCTCTGTGTTGAGCCCCCAGTGCCTCACACCTCAGTGCTGTCACCTCTCATGGGGGATGCACAAATGGAATCCTGCAGGAGTCTGGGCATTTTTTAATCCTATTCCACAGCAATTCAGAAGTCCCCACTTTCTTTTCTTTGGCTGTGGAGTTGCCATAGGGAGAAAGGAGAAATTGAGTGTGTCCATGACTCCCAACTGCATTCAGTGAAGCTCTTAAAGGTTTGGGGCTTTTCCTCTCAGGTTTTAAAGGTTTGGGGTTTTCCCCCTCAGCTTTTAAAGGTCTACCATTGGTGTCCTGGCTGTATTCCAGCTTGTGTGATCTTTCCTCCTGACCTACAGCCCTTCCTCAGTTTCAGCTAAATAAGCTATTCCTCATTTTCTGTCTGTTTACCTTTGCTGCATCCTGTTAGGGACGCCATCTGTGAGGTGTGGAGCCCTCCTGGAATATCCCAAATGCAAAAAAAGGTAGCAAAAGCCTTTGGTTACAGTAAACGTTACCAAATTTTTTTCCTTGTTTTGGGGCTGGAGGAATAGCGGGGCAAGAATTTGAGTAGGGGTGTCCTCTTCTCACTGTGAACCTCTGCTCCTCTGAGCTGATGGGACATTTCATCCCATATTGCAGAGGTGGAATTAGTGATAAGAGGATTTCCTTACAATAAGTTTTGGTGGCAACAGCCTACGAAGAGTCAAGCGGGGTTTTCTGTCATTCCAAAATTGCCAGTGACCTCAGGCAGTGACTTTTCCTTGGACTTTGCTGGTAGCAGGCAGCTTTCCCAGCCAAGGGGATTTAGGCCCTGAGCCTGCTGCTGTTCTCCCTTTGGCTGATGATCTGCTCCCTCACTCTGGTGGGCTCTGTGCCACGAGCAGCGCGGGTCCCTCTGCTCTGGCTGTCACTCTGGGGCTTTTGCAAAGGCCAGTGCTCCTTCCTAACCCTCAGGTCTCCTGAAACAACCCTTTAGGTGGAGATTAAACCAGTTTTCCTGTTGAAATGCTCCCCACTTTTCCCGTCTGCCTCATGCTTGAGGCTCTGTATGGTGCTATTTCTTCTGTCAGGTTTTTTTGTTTGTTTGATTGGGTTTTTATAATTTATTTCCTCCACCCTGCAGTTAGGTCAGTGTCAGGACCTTGTTAACAACCTCAGTTGCCCAAGACACCCTCACTGGCCAGGAGTTCCATTTAAGCTCAGCCCAGGCTTGAGATCATCTGGGTTCAAGAATTTCCTTGTTCTTCGGATGGGTCTCTCCCAGCAGATGTTTGGCCTCTTACCATTAAATGCACCTCAGATTTTGGGAAAGTCTTCATACAGGAGCTATTTTCTTTTAAGACCCCCAGGATTTCCTTCAGGATTAATCCGTGGTGCTAACCTCAGGTCCAGAGTCTTGCATCCTGTAGGCACAATTCCAGGGAATCCCTGATCACCAGTGCAGAACAGATCCCTGTTTGCTACTGTCACAGATGTGGGAGCAACGTTCTGGAAAAGTTTGAGGATGTGACCTGAAAGCAACAAGGATTATACTTAAGCTTCATATCCTGAAAAAAACAAACAAACCAAAACCCAGAACAACCCAGCTTTGTTATCTCTTGCAGTCACTGTAAATTGCAAACATCTCTGGAAGAGGAATAACTTGTTTCATGTGGAGGTACAAATCTCCTGGAATGATCTGTAGGAAAGGGAGCCAATGGAAAAAAAACTTTCTGGATGAAATACATGGTTGAATTTCTAGGGTATCTTCATCCTCTGATCCCTAAAATAAAAATAAATGAGCCCTAACCAGTAAAAACCACATGACCTGTGATTCCCACAGGGAGAAATATGGGACAACTTCTACTTTACATTTGTTACCCAGGGCTGAAAATGTTCAGGTGTCATAGTGAGATTTCTGAGGTACTTCTTCAGAGATGTGAGAGCAAGGTGTTCTAAATGTTTTCATTATCAAAGGATTGAAGCTATTCTATTATCTAACAAAATATTTATAAATAAATACACTTATCATTACAGTGATATTTGTCTAAAATCTCACAAAATATCTGGTTTAAGACATTCATTTTAGGGTTAACAGGAGGAAGACACCGAGATACATGTTGGTAGATTTCAAAGAATATATTCTAATTGTATTGTGTAATAATTAATTGTGTCTGATGCAGATCAGTAATAGACGTGCTTGTTAACAATTTTTTTGAAGCCTAAACAAAATGAGTAGGGCAAGTACTTAACCCACCATAATAATGAACATTATTGCTCTTACAGCTAAGAGGTGAAAATTTCCTGCCCCTTCTCCCAAGCCTTTAATGAGATTCCTCCAAGCCAAATGCCCTAAAGTGTGCTTTCACAAATGGAGACAAAAATTTTGTGGGTGGGGACACCAAAATTAAAAGAAGATCCCCTTCCTTTGTGCCAAGGATATAATGGCAAATAGCAATACTTAGCCCGTGATAATGCGACCTTGTAGTTTCATTTCTGATCCAGAAAAGCTTCATCAAGGTCTCTTGGCACCTAAACCCTGTTGAAATAATTTGAAGTTAAGCATGTAAATATTTGGAATGGTCAGGGCCCCAATTTACGTTTGTTTGCAACTCTGATGTCTTCTGCATTTATACAAAATCTCTCAGTACAAAATTCATTTGTGAGTGAGGAGCGGTACAACGCAGTGAGGCTGAGACCTGAGTGAACAGAAAGATGACACTGATATTCAGATTATCTAATCATCAGCCTCACCTCCTGCCACCAGACACAGCGGCAGACCAAACAGTTTTTCACATTTGCCCATAGGAATTTCAAATTTATTAATAATTTCTAGATGGTAACGCAGTAAACACTTTACTAGAGACCAATAATCTTGAAAGTTGTTTGTAAGAATTTCCCTCCATCAAAATCTTGCCCCAGCTGACCCTGACCTAGGAAATGCCCAAATCTGGAGGGTGTGTTGTCAGTTTTAGCCCCTTCTGCTAAGCAGACACCCATGGGTTGGACAGTATTTTTGGAAAATACGCTGTTTAAAGCCGGCTGCAGCAAGAAATTAAACAAATAACTCTGATAATGGGAATAACCTCCGAGACAGTGTATTTTGTGGTGACCAGAACACTTAGAATAATTTACTATTGCATGAAGTGATGCAGCTGGTAAAATATTCCTCTCTTCCACACGGAGAGAGAGGGATGGCCGCAGGAAGTTCTAGAAAGCCGTTTGCGTTCCCCTGTGGCTTGTTTTCCTAAATCAGTTGCAGCAAAAGGAGCTGCTCCAAATGGTGCATTTTTCCTGTCTTGGTTTGTTTTGTACTTGTTCAATAAAACAGATTCCAGAAAAATACAGGGTTGTATAATTTTTAATAAGATTTGTTAAAAATAGCGTGGCTGTGGCGAGAGAAGTGACCAGAGGAAGCGATTTGTTTCCTGCCATCATTCCTCCCCCCCCCTTCACCAGCGAGCACAAAATATTCACTTGATTTAAAATTCCTCACAAGCAGCCAGAGGGTAGCAGGGCTACCACAACCCTCATAAATTACACCCAAGGCTGACCCTTCTGGAAGAGGAGGCCTTGCTTTGCTGAAGGACTCTCAGAGTTTGGTGCTGCTGCCTCCGACCGCAGCGGGACACAAAATACACCGCGGGGAAATGCCCAGAGGAGCAGAGGCCAGGCTGGGGCTGTCCATCCATCCATCCACTCCAAACCTCTGCAGAGGCTCAGCCTGGGAAGGAAGCCCTTGCCCACAATGGTTCCTGCCCGTTCTAAAGGGGAACAGCCTTAATGTGGTCGTGGCTCCCACTTTCACCCACGTCCCAGCTCCTCCATGGCAAGCCTGGCTCCCTGGAGGGCCTGGCAGAGCCCCCATCCTTCCATCCTGCAGGAGAGCTGCCCCTGGCAAGAGCAGAGCAGTTTCCAACCCAAATTCTGCCCCTCCTTAATTCTTGTGGGACTGATATTTCTCATGCAGGACTCCAGCAGGCCCAGGCTGTGCAAACAGCAAAACACCTTTTATTTCTTTTTCCAGCCATAAAAGGGAGAAGCCGAGGAAGGTCCTGCGGAGCACGGTGATGAAATAATCAGCACAAAAATCCATATCCCAACTGGAAGTAGCTGGATTAGTGCAGTCCTTCCCCTTGAACTGGGGAAGCTTAGTCCCATATCCAGAAAAGATCTTTCTTTTTTCTTCTGACTTTTCTGCGGGTCACTTTTGCCAGATAGCTTGGCCAGTTGCTCCGTGCTTAGTCCGTTTTAACAATAACAACAGCAACAAAACTTTACAAGATGTTCTTTCCTCTTTGTCTGGAAGGATTAACAGTTCAGCCAAGGTCTGACTGGCCGCTGGATCCAGGAGGGAAGGACTCAAAGGCACTCCAAGGGAGTAGTCACATGGAGAGCCTGGCTACCAGAGAGGGCTTTGGGGATTGTTTTTTGTTCTGTGCTCACCCAGAATGGCACTGAGGGCAGGACTGGGCACTTCTGCTCTTGGAGGAGCTTGCTCTGATGAGTCTTCTAGGAAAAGTAAAGTCCAGGAGGCAGATGGACATATTGACATTTCCTCCTGGAAAATCCACTTCCACGGGTCTCATTAGCAGGATTGAAACAGCAAATCTTTGGAAATGGCTTGGAAATTTGTTTTCTGCCTTGGAGCAGTCACAGAATCACAAAATCACAGAAGTCACAGAAGCACAGAGTCAGAGAATACTTAGAGTTGAAGGGACCTCTGGAGACAATCTAGTCCAAGCCCTATTTGTATCCCGTCTTAGAGCATTTGTGTTTCAGCTAAAAAGAAGAGCAGATGCCACCCAAACAGATGGAAACAAAAGCATAACTCCATCAAACTTGTCTCTGGATTCTTTTAACCCATCACTGGCAGGAGCATGGCAGGAGTGGGGCAGAACAGGAGCCACCAGCCCTGAGCTGCGAGGTCAGGAGGAGGCGATGATGGGAGAGCTCCACTCTCGAACAGCACAATAAATGAGATTATTTCTCCCCCTCTCCTTTGTCCATGAGAAACTTCTCTTTTAAACATTTCCTAGGCAGGATATAAACACGCAACCTTAGGGCCATAGGTGCTGCAAACACCCGTCAGGCATCTGCTTGGCTTTGCTCCCGTGGGATGTTCGCAGTGGAGGTCCAAACTCCACGCACCATTTGCTCCCAGCACACAAGCGGATGAGCCTGTGGATCAACCCAAGCTTCCGAGGAAACCTGGCTGAACTGGCCCACGAGGAGTCAGGATTAGGCCCTCATTCCTCCTGCCTACACGCTGGATTTTCACCTTTCATGCCGCTGCAGCACAACCGCCTGCTAAATTTAGAAAGCCTTTTTTAGAGGTTGTTTCATGAACACACACACATACAATAATTACATTGTNGAACACACACAAAAACAATAAATAAAATATAAAAAAAAAAAAAAACAAAAAAAAACTTAAAAAAAAAAAAGGGCAGGCTTTAAGAAATGCCATTTGTGAGGCGTTCCAACTATGTACAACTGGCTCAGTTACTGGCTCGCAGTTGCCATCTGAACATCTATTTTTCCAAGCATTTAAGAAAAGTGATGTGTACATTTTTCATGTGTAATTAGGCAGCGTAATGTGATCTCTTTCTGCAGTCAAGCTGCCATGTGCCGTAGCCTCACTGAATAGCTTCCAGATTTCAACCCAATCTCTTCTGTCTAGACTCTACGTTGCTATTTTTTTTTTCCTTCTTTCTTTT